>PVKU01004406.1:50100-148169 GCA_004027475.1 Anoura caudifer
GGTGTGTTCCTCCTTGGGTCCAACTTCTTTGGGATTCTCTGAGCTTCCTGGACTTCCTGAAAGTCTATTTCCTTTCCCAGATTGGGGAAGTTTTCCTTTATTATTTGTTCAAATAACTCTTCCACTTGTTGCTCTTCCTCTTCCCCTTCTGGTACCCCTATAATTTGGGTGTTGGAACGTTTAAAGATGTCCTGGAGGTTCCTAAGCCTCTCCTCATTTTTTTGAATTCTTGTTTCTTCCTTCTTCTCTGTTTGGTTGTTTCTTTCTTCCTTCTGGTCCACTCCATTAATTTGAGTCCCAGTTTTCTTCCCATCACTATTGGTCCCCTGTGCATTTTCCTTTATTTTATTTATTGTAGCCTTCATTTGTTCATCTAATTTGCGACCAAAATCAACCAATTCTTTGAGCATGCTGACCACCAGTGCTTTGAACTGTGCATCTGATAGGTTGGCTATCTCTTGGTCACTTAGATGTACTGGCTCTGGGGCTTTGATCTGTTCTTCCGTTTGAGCCTTTTTTTTTGGTCTGGTGGCAACTGTTATGTAGTGAGCGGCGGAGCCTTAGGTGTTCCCCAGAATGGGGCAACCTAGGACCTGGGTTGCCACACTGTATGTGGGGGAGGGGTCAGAGAGGGAACAATGGTGCTTGTGGGGGAGGGGTCAGAGAGGAAACAATGGTGCTTGCCCCACTTTCTCTCCACTACTTCCCACAAGCAAATTGGGCCCTTCTGGTGCTGGTTCTCGGGTGGGTGGGCTTGTGTACATTCTAGGACCCAGTGGGTCTCTCCAACGAACTCTCCTGTGAGACTGGGAGTCTCTCCTGGCACCTCAACCCCCACAAGTGTTTTCAATCAGTGCTTTTAGGCTTTATTTCCTGGCGCTAGGGCCCTAGGTGGAGAGATCTGCCTCGCTCCCTGTTTTCACCTGGTTCATCTGTGTGCAAGTGTGTGTGCAGTCAGCCAGCTGCCTTGTGCACCTCACTGCATCTGCCCGATGCCACCCCGTGCCTGGGGTCTGCCAGCTGCTGCCTGCGCACCCGGGATTGCTAACCACTGCTTTTTCCTGTTGTGACCCCTCTCTGCATGCTGCTGACCTCACACCTTTTACCGGTCTGGATGAATGGTGGCCCAAATTCCTTACAGTTCAATTTTCTGTCAGATCTGGTTGTTTTTTTGGTTCTAAATTTTTGTTGTCCTTAATTTTGGTTGTGCAAGGAGGCATAGTGTGTCTACCTACACCTCCATTTTGGCTGGAAGTAAATATGTGGAATTTAAACAACATGCCACTGAATAACTACTGGGTCAAGGAAGAAGTAAAAGAAGAAATCAAAAGATACACAGACATAAATAAAAATGAAAATATGACATTCCAAAAATCTTTGAGATGTAGCAAAAGTGGTGCTAAGAGGGAAGTTCACAGCAATATAGGTCTGTCTCAAGAAAGAAGAAAAATTTCAAACAATCCAACATTATGCCTTAAGGAACTAGAAAAATGAGAACAAATGAAGCCCAAAGTCAGTAGAAAGAAGGAAATAAAAGAAATAAAAAACTAAGAGAGAATTGAAAATACCAATGAAATGAAGAGTTGTCTCTTTAAAAAGATAAACAAAATTGACCAATCTTTAGCTAGACTCACTAATGAAAAAAGAGAGAAGACTCAAAAAAAATCAGAAATGAAAGTGGAGAAATTACAGTGGATACCATAGAAGTACAAAGGATCATATAAGAATACTGTGAAAGGCCACACACCACCAATCTACAAGAAATGGACAAATTCTTAGAAACATGCAACCTTTCTAGACTGAATCATGAAGAAAGAGAAAAGCTAGAGCAAGAAGTATAAAGGACACATGGATAAAAACTAGGGGGGTGGAAATGGGAGGGAGGTGAGGAGGGCTGGGGCGGTGGGCTGGGATGGGAGTAAAAGACAGAAAACTGTACAAGAACAACAATTAAAATAAATTTTAAAAAAGATTACATTTAAAAAAAAAGAAAACCTCAACAGACCAATTCTAGTAAGGAAACTGAAACAGTAATAAAAAACCTCCCCCAAAACAAAAGTCCAGGACCAGAAGGCTTCCCTGGTGAATTCTACCAAACATTCAAAGAAAATTTAATACCTATCCTTCTTAAACTCCTACAAAAAAATCAAAGAGAAGGAAATGATTCCTAACTCATTTTACAAGGTCAACATTACCCTGACACCAGAAACAAGCAAGGATAACACACAAAAAAGAAAACTACAGGTCAGTATCTCTGATAAATATATAGATGCAAAAATCCTCAACAAAATACTAGCAAATCAAATACATCAATGCATTAAAAGCTTCATAGGCTGTGATCAAGTGAAATTTATTCTCTGGACACAAGGATGGTTCAGCATTCTCAAATCAATAAACGTGATACACCATGTTAACAAAATGAAGGGTAAAAATCAAATGATAAACTGAGATGTAGAAAAAGCATTTGATAAGATAAAGTATCCATTTAAGATAAACATCCTCAATAAAATAGATAGAGGAAATTATCTCAACATAATAAGAGATGTATGTGACAAACCCACAGCCATCATCATACTCAACAGCGAAAAACTGAAAGCTTTTCCTCTAAGGTCAGGAACAGAACAAGGATTACTCTTGCCACTTTTGTTCAATGTAGTACTTGAAGACGTGGCGAGAGCAATTAGGCAAATTGGAAATGAAGAGGTAAAACTGTCACTACTTTCAAAAGACATTTTATATATTGAAAATCCTAGTCCTGGATGGTGTAGCTCAGTGCATTGAGCGTGGCTATGAACCAAAGGGTCACAGTTTGATTCCCAGTCAGGGCATATGCCTGGGATGCGGGCCAGGTCCCCGGGGGGGCCATGCAAGAGGCAACCACACATTGATGTTTCTCTCCCTCTCTTTCTCCTTCCCTTCCCCTCTAAAAATTAAAAAAAAAATTAAAAAACAAAAAGAAAATCCTAAAGACTACACCCAAAACTATTAGAAACAATAAACAGATACAGTAATGTTACAGGATACAAACTCAACATAGAAAAATCTGTTGTTTCTATATACTAAGAACAAAGTATCAGAAAAAAATGAAAAATATCCATTTACAATTGCAGCGAAAAGAATAAAATACCTAACAATAAACTTAACAAGACCTATAAACTGAAAACTACCAGACATTGATGAAAAAACTGATGACACAAAGAAATGGAAAGATATTTCATGTTCATGGATTGGAAGAATTAACATATTCTATGTAAAAATATATTTTTATTTTTGTATGGATATATTTGTAAAAATATCCATATTACCTAAACCAATCTAAAGATTCAATGCAATCCCCATCAAAATTCCAATGGCATTTTTCTCAGAAATAGAACAAAAATCCTAAAATTTCTGAGGAACCACAAAAAACCGTAAATAGTAAAAGTAATACTGAAGAAAAAAAGAACAAAGCCAGAGATGTCTCACACTCCAATTTCACACTCCACTACAAAGTTACAGTATTCAAAGCAGTGCAGTATAGCATAAAAGCAGACACACAGACCAATGGAACAGAATGGAGAGCCCAGAAATAAACTCACACTTTATAGACAACTGATTATGACAAAGGAGCCAAGAATATACAATGGTCTTCAATAAATGGTGCTGGGAAAACTGGATATATGCAAGGGAATAAAACTAGACCACTATCTTATACCATACTAAAAAATGAACTCAAAAGGAATTAAATACTGGAATGTAAGGCCGAAACCATTTTAAATATATAGAAGAAAATATATACATTAGCATCTGGACAGTGCTGTCAGTGGTATTTTTGTGAATTTGACTCCAAAGGCATGGGAAATAAAACCAAAAATAAACAAATGGGACTACATTCCTTTGCACAGCAAAAGAATCCATCAACAAAACAAAAAGGCAACCCACCAAATGGGAGTAGATGTTTGCAAAAAATATTTTGATATGGGGTTAATATCCAAAATACATAAAGAATTGTGCAACACACACACAAAACCCGATTAAGAAATGGGCAGAGAGTCTGAATAGATACTTTTCCGAGGAAGACATACAGATGGCCAACAGGCACATGAAAAGATGTTCAGCTTCACTAATTACGGAATTGAAAATGAAAACCACAATGAGATATCACTTTATACCTGTAGAATGGCTATTATCAAAAACATGAGAAATAACAAGTATTGGAAAGGATGTGGAGAAAAGGGAACCCTCATACATTGTTGGTGGGAATGTAAATTAGTGCAGCCAGCCCTGGCTGGTGTGGCTCAGTTGGCTGGGTATCGCCTGTGAAGCAAAAGTTTGCCAGTTTGATTCCTAGTCAGGGCACATGCCTGGGTTGTGGGCCAGGTCCCTGTTGGGGTGCAAGCAAGAGGCAACCAATAAATGTTTCTCTCTCACACTGATGTTTCCCTCTATAAATAAATAAATTAATTAATAATAAATAAATAAATCTTAAAAAAAATTAGTGCAGCCATTATGTAAAATAGTATGCAGGTTCCTCAAAAAAAATTAAGAACAGAACTACCATGTGGGACTTCCGGCCAAGATGGAGGCGAAGCTGGTCATGCTGAGCCTCCTCTCACAACCAAGATTAAGGACAACAAAAATATAGAACCAAAAAAAAGAAAACCCAACCAGGACAGAGAGAAAATTGAATAGTTCAGGAGTCCGACAACATTCACCCAGACGGGTAAGAGGGGCAGAGTCAGTGGCCAGTGGAGTCGGGTCACAGCACCAGGTGCCCAGGCGGTGGCCGAACGGGAGCAGACCCAGCGAGGCATGCAAGGTGGCTGAAAGGGGACACAAATTCGCACACAGATAAACCAGGCGAAAACAGGCAGCAAGACAGACTGCGAGATACAGGCCCTAATGCAGGGAAGTAAAGCCTAGAAGCACCCATTGAAAATACTTGTGGGGCTGACGTGTCAGGAGGGAGTCCCAGCCTTACAGGAGAGCTCGTTGGGGAGACCTGTGGGGTCCTAGAGTGTGCGCAGACCCACCGACACGGAGGTCAACACCAAAGGGGCCCAATTTGACGGGGGAAGAAGGCTGAAATCCAGGAAAGAGCGCGGAGCAAGCACCATTGCCCTTTCTCGGACCCTACTTCCACATCTAACATTACAACCCAGCAACTGTGCTGCCCTACCCTGGTGAATGCCTAAGGCTCCGCCCATCACTATGTAACAGTCACGACCAGAAAAAAACAGAAAGACCAAAACCAAGGATGGCTCAGACAGGAGAGCAGACCGGGGCCCCGGAGCTGATTCACCTGAGCAACCAGGAGGTGGTCAGCCTATCAGATGCAGAGTTCATAGCACTGATAGCCAATCTATCAGAAGCACAGTTCAAAGCTCTGGTGATTAGGAAGCTCACAGAATTGGTTGATTTTGGTTGTAAATTAGAGGAACAAATGGAGGCTACAATAAGTGAAATGAAGAAAAATGCACAGGGAACCAACAGTGATGAGAAGAAAACTGGGACTCAAATCAATGGAGTAGACCAGAAAGAAGAAACAAACAACCAAACAGAAAAGAAGGAAGAAACAAGAATTCAAAAAAATGAGGAGAGGTTTAGGAACCTGCAGGACATCTTTAAATGTCCCAACATCTGAATTATAGGGGTACCAGAAGGGGAAGAGGAAGAGCAACAAATGGAAAAGTTATTTGAACAAATAATAAAGGAAATAGACTCCCAGGAAGTCCAGGAAGCTCAGACAGTCCCAAAGAAGTTAGACCCAAGGAGGAACACACCAAGGCACATCATAATTCCATTAGCCAAGATTAAAATGAAGGAGAGAATTCTAGAAGCAGCAAGGGATAAGGGGCCAGTCACCTACAAAGGAGTTCCCATCAGACTGTCAGCTGATTTCTCAAAAGAGACCTTGCAGGTAAGAAGGGGCTGGAAAGAAGTATTCCAAGTCATGAAAGTCAAGGACTTATATCCAAGATTGCTCTATCCAGCAAAGCTGTCATTTAGACTGGAAGGGCAGATAAAGTGCTTCTCAGATAAGGTCAAGTTAAAAGAGTTCATCATCACCAAGCCCTTATTATATGAAATGTTAAAGGGACTTAACTAAGAAAAAGAAGATACAAAATATGACAGTAAAAAGATAGCAAACTCACAAATATTAACCACCTCACCTAAAACAAAAGCGGACTAAGCAAACAGCTAGACCAGGAGCAGGAACTCAGAAATGGAGATCACATGGAGGGTTAGCAACAGGGGAGTGGGAGGAGGAGAGAGGGAGAAAAGATACAGAGAATAGTAGCATTGATGGTGGATAGAAAATAGAATAGTGTGGAAAAAGTAGAAGCTAAAGAACTTATGAAACATGGTCATGAACTAAAAGGGGGAATGTGGGTGGGAGGGGGTATGAAGGGTGGAGGGGAATGATGGGGGAGAAATGGGACAACTATAATAGCATAATCAAAGAAATAAAATAAAAAAAGAAAAGAAAAAGAACTACCATGTGATCCAGCAATTCCTTTTTTGGGTATTTATGTGAAGAATAATAAAACACTGACTTGAAAAGATGTATGTACCCCATGTTCATTGCAGTATTATTTACAGTGGTTAAGACCTGGAAACAACCTAAGTGTCCACAATAACAGATGACTGGATAAAGAAATGTGGTACATATATATAATGGAGTACTACTCAGCCACAAAAAAGAGGAAATACTGCCACTTACAACAACATGTATACATCTTAAGGGTATTATGCTAAATGAAATAAGTCAGACAGAAAAAGACCAAAACTGTATGGTTTCACTCATTTTATCTTTAAATGACATCACTTACTCATTTAGGCAGCTTTCCTCATCTTTTTTGACCATCCATGAAATTAATCCTTGGAACAGATAGCTAAACAGACTATACTGCTGATTTTTTTCCTAAAGAACGAATATAACTAAAGTAACTTGTACATAAACTAAACATACCTTTCTTTTAAGATTCCTGAGAATCCTTGATGAGAGCTTACAAACTTGGTGATGCCGACATCAAGTTCAGTGAGTCCATGCTTCATCATGTCTGCAAAACTCTCAGCCTCCTCCTCCTCATCACCCTCTTCCGAAAAGCCATCTTCCCCCTCCTCTTCCTCTTCTTCCAACTGAGCATCAGAATTGTTTATACTCTTCCCAGCACTTACAGCTTCAGGTCGTGCAGGCACATTTTCACAGCTGCGTGTAGAGTTATTTTCTAGCCCATCCTGACTTTTGGTCAGACAGCATTCTGAGACCTTCTGTCTTTTTGCCTGCTCAGCTGGGGCCAGACTGTCATTATCTTCAACAGCAAGGGACCCACGTTTCAGTGACACACCAGTCATTTCTGTCATCTCCATTTTTAAGACTCCAAGAGCACATTTAAGAAAACCTTTTAGGAAGACAGAATAGGGTAGTAACAATCACTTCTATAAATAAGTGTTTACAAGGGTTTCAGCAAACCAAAACACAAGTTAATATTGTTCCTAGGGTCCTAAAAATCATTTATTAAAATAACTCTTCCCAGTGTTTACCTTTGATGGCATGGAAAAATGGCAGAATGCTTCTGCAAAAAATTTGGCAACGTGCATCAAAAGCCTTAAAAATATGTATGCCCTTTGCCCCACAAATACTACTTTCAGGAAGTATCTTAAGAAAATTAAGAAAGTGGTAAAGTTTTAGCAGTAAGGATACTCATTTCAGCGCTTTTATATTAGCAAAAACCCAAGAACAATAATGCCTTAGGTACATGAACTAAACAATATGCAGAAGCCATGTAAACAATATGCAGGAACTGGGAAAGGTGGTACTTCTAGAAGAGAGCATAAGTGTCTGGGGACAGCAGGGAGACCTATTCAACACAATAGTTGTATCACCTGTATTTCGTCGCATGGTGTTATCTTCCTTTCGAAAAACTGATTAGAAATAGTGTGTAAATACATCTACTAACATGCAGTTATTCCACACCATATTTTTTTAAAAGGCAAGGGGAATATGGAGTTGATTAATGGGTCCAGAGTTGCAGTTCTGCAAGGTGAAAAAAGAGCTCTGCATACTGGTTTCACAACAATGTGAGTGGACTTGACACTACTGAACTGTGCATTTAAAAATGGTTAAGATGATGTTATATCAGGTTTGATGTTACAACATATAAAACACCAAGTTTGTATGTTATGTATATTTTGCCACAATTAAAAAACACAGATTATCATTTAACTGGCCTGTACACAATGTACCAAGAAAAAAATCTAAGAAGCTGCTCATACTTCTGAGTACAGAGCAGCTCGAGAGAGGGGTTACCTGTAGCAATAAAAGTGAATACATTTATCTGAGACCACAGCGACCTAATCTGATCTTTTTTTATGCTGTTGATAAAATAAGAATAAAGGTTTTTCCTGTATTAATTATATAGAGAGATGCTAAAATTAACATACTAACAAACTTAGTAAATATATTCATAAATAATGTAAATGAGCAGAAATTAATAATCTAGTTCTCCAAGGCTTGATTATTAGCAAGAAATCCACCTACAAAAGTATCTACAGCATAATAATAATGATGTTGAACTAAATTTTAAGAGCCCATATTTAACCTTGTATTTTAAAAATTGTGTCACAAATCAAGAATGGGAAGAAAAGTAGAGAAAAAGACAAATACTACATGCTAGAAGTAAAAGAAAAAAGGATCATAATGGCTACCAAAAAAAAAAAAAAAAAAAAAAAAAAAAAAAAAAAAAAAAAAAAAAAAAAAAAAAAAAAAAAAAAAAAAAAAAAAAAAAAAAAAAAAAAAAAAAAAAAAAAAAAGGAAAAAAAAAAAAAAAAAAAAAAAAACAAACAGGAGCAGAGATACAGAAAAATGTTAGTAAATGCAATTACTTTTGAAAGACAAAAAACTTAAATAAAGAAAATGGAAGAAACCAAGAAACTGGAACAGAAGTAGACCATGACCAGATACACAAAATTATCTGTAATTCAAATAAGAAAGCATTTATTCTTTATTTATTATAAGCACGTAAAAAGAACGCTGGTTTATAAAATGCTAATGCTATTTCATTCTCACTTTATATCAGCAAAGCTGCCCTCACAGAGCTGGCACACCAGCAAGGGAGACAGAAGAGGTCCAGGGCTTGCTTGGTTAGGGACTATGGAACACACATACAACCTCAGATGGTACTGGAGGTGACAGCGTCAGAGAAGACAGCCTTTCTAATGGAAGTCAAGAAACAAATACCTGATCACTTCCGGCCAAGACGGAGGCATAAGTGGACACAATGTGCCTCCTCCCACAACCAAAATTAAGGACAATGAAGATTTACAAACACGGAAACAACCAGAACTGATAGAAAACTGAAATGTGTGGAAAAGTCCGGCAACCATTCATACAGACCGGTAAGAGGGGCAGAGCTGCAGCAAGGAAAAAGTGCAGGTTGCCAGAACCAGGCGTGCAGGCAGCGGCTGGCAGATCCCAGGTGCACAGGCGGCAGCTAATGGACCCTGGCCACTGGGTGAACTGGCAGACTCAGTGAGGCCACGCAAGGCAGCTGGCTGACCAGGTAGTCCCACATTTGCACGCAGATAATCCAGGCGAAACGGGGAGCGAGACAGACATCACAACCCAGAGCCCCAGAGCTGGGAAATAAAGCCTAAAAACATTGATTGAAAACATGTATGGGGGTTGAGGTGCCAGAAGAGACTCCCAGCCTCACAGGAGAGTTCGTTAGAGAGACCCACAGGGTCCTGGAATGTACACAAGCCCATCCATACGGAAATCAGCACTAGAAGGACCTAATTTGCTTGAGGGAAGCAGCGGAAGAGACTGGAATCCAAGAGAGAGCTGAGCAAGCGCCACCGTTCCCTCTCTGACTCCGCCCCCACATACAGCATCACAACCCAGCACCTGGGTTGCCCTGCCCTGGGGAACACCTCAGTCTCCGCCCCTTACAACGTAACAAGCGTGACCAGACCAAAAAAAAAAAAATAATCCAAACCAAAACAAAACCAAAACCCATAAATGGCTCAAACAGGAGAACAGATCAAAGCCCCAGAGCCAATTCATCTAAGCGACCAAGAGATAGCCAACCTGTCAAATGCACAGTTCAAAGCACTGGTGATTAGGAAGCTCACAGAATTGGTTGATTTTGGTCGCAAATTAGATGAACAAATGAAGACTACAATAAGTGAAATGAAGGAAAACACACAGGGAACCAATAGTGATGGGAGGAAAACTGGGACTCAAATCAATGGAGTGGACCAGAAAGAAGAAACAACCAACCAAACAGAAAAGAAGGAAGAAACAAGAATTCAAAAATATGAGAGGGTTAGGAACCTCCAGAACATCTTTGAACATCCCCACATCCGAATTATAGGGGTTCCAGAAGGGGAAGAAGAGCAACAAGTGGAAAAGTTATTTGAACACATAATAAAGGAGAACTTACCCAGTCTTGCAAAGGAAATAGACTTTCAGGAAGTCCAGGAAGCTCAGACAGTCCCAGAGAAGTTAAACCCAAGGAGGAACACACCAAGGCACATCAAAATTACATTAGCCCAGATTAAAATGAAGGAGAGAATTCTAGAAGCAGCAAGGGATAAGGGGCCAGTCACCTACAAAGGAGTTCCCATCAGACTGTCAGCTGATTTCTCAAAAGAGACATTGCAGGCAAGAAGGGGCTGGAAAGAAGTATTCCAAGTCATGAAAGGCAAGGACCAACACCCAAGATTGCTCTATCCAGAAAAGCTGTCATTTAGAATGGAAGGGAAGATAAGGCGCTTCTCAGATAAGGTCGAGTTAAAGGAGTTCATCATCACCAAGCCCTTATTATATGAAATGTTCAAGTGACTTATCTAAGAAAAAGAAGATAAAAAAATATGACAGTAAAAAGACAGCAAACTCACAGATATTAACAACCACATCTAAAAGAAAAGTAAACTAAGCAAACAGCTACAACAGGAACAGAAATGGATATCACATGGAGGGTTAGCAACAGGGAGTGGGAGGAGGAGAGAGGGGGAAAAGGTACAGAGAATAAGTAGCATAGACGGTGGGTAGTAAATAGACAGGGGGAGGGCAAGAATAGTGTGGGAAATGTAGAAGCTAAAGAACTTATGACACATGGACATGAACTAAAGGAGGGGAATGTGGGTGGCAGGGGGTGTGCAGGGTGGAGGGGAATGATGGGGGAGAAATGGGACAACTGTAATAGTATAATCAATAAAACATATTTTAAAAAAAAAGAAATGAGTACCTGAGCAAAATTCTTAGGAATGAGTAAGGCCATGGAAAAGGAGGAGGCTGTTGGGGGAAGAGGGTAATGGCTATGCCAAGGCACAGAGGAATGGGGGGCATGGAGCTCTGGAAGAACCCCAAGGAGCTCATAACACACCGTGGAAGGTACCGCACACAAGGAGAGTTTGGAGTTTAAGCAAGAGAATTGGTGGAAGCCATACCAGGCTGAATGGAGGGAAGGACATTCCAAAAATCAAACAACTGCTAGATTCGTGAGTTAGATAGATTTTGTTGTATCCTTTGAGGAAAAACTGGGGTTAGGCTGGAAGACTAGGTAACAGGGTTGAGCTGTAACTGAGGCAATAAATCAGTACAACCTGATCTAAGGCAGAGAAAGGAGGGGTGGATTCAGGGACAATCAGGAGATGCTATGAAGAGGATTAGGTGACAAATATGGACAGAAAGAAGAAATACCCCAGGATGACTTGGGTTTTCAGCCTTGGCAACATGAAAGGCCATGGGGACCCTACGAAGAGGAGCAGGTGGTGGAACAAGACAAGCCCACTTACAGTCCTCTGGTGTTGCAGGTATGCAGGGGACATCCAAGAAATGTCCTGTAGCCAGTCACTACACTGTGTCACACAGACTCTTACCCCAAAGCCTCCAATATCCCCCACAATGATACAAAGTCTTTGGCTGGCATGACAAGATCTATGAGGAGATCCTGATACCCTTCCAGCAGACTGAACTCTCAGCAGAGAGAAAAGCACAAGCAGTAACAGCCACATCTGCACTTGGCTCAGGGACTTTATACCCAGCTGGTTGCCTTCCTCCTTCCCAGTGTGAAGAGAATTACTCATCAGGCTCCTTCTCAATAACCCAATCAATAGCTATAAGCCCTGGTGGAAACACCAATTATTTCCTCTGCAGAGAGCCATTCCATCCTCCTGCTCCAGTACTGTCCATCATCCAATGCCATGTACTGTTATCCTCCTCACACCGCCATCAGGCCTAGTCTCAAAAGGCATCCATTTCCTGTCTGACTGCTCACATATTCTCTCTAATGAAAAGTCCTCTATACTCATCTCAGATCACCCTGGTCTCTCACCTGTCCTTTAAGACTCATGTGAAGACCACAAGCCCTGACTCTTGTATCCTCCTGTGTATTAACTCCATGTCTTCCCATTTTACCTCTCTTCATTTACATTACCCATGCAGAAACCTGAGTACTGTGTTTCTCCCTCACCCATTTTCTAGCTGTGTAACTGGTCCAAGTAAATTGGCCAACTTCTCCAAGACACTGTTCTTTAGGTGTAAAATGGGAATGACAGGTTCTCTGAAGGGAGAGAGTAGGAACTCAATAAATGCTAGACCCCTTTCCTCCCTGAAGAAGTCTGCAGATTCTTTGAAGTATTATTTCTTTTGTACTCAATAGAGAATCCAGCACAGTGTAACAAGCATCAATAGATATTCTGCAGAATTCCTGAAATAGGTGTCAAAATGGTTCCCCATTTACAGAGATGAAGGCACATTAAGTACCAGATCCTTAATGAAACAGTGGCCCTGGGCAATAACCATCAATGTGCACTAACATTACAAAAGAAAAACAACCAGACATTGTGTATCCCTGAAAACACTTGCTATTATTTATGAAATATTTTTACTGACTGAAACTATGTGGTGGGTACACAATGCAGTGTGCAGATGATGTTGAATTGTAAAGTGAAACCTGTATGGTTTTGTGGACCGATGTCACCCCGATAAATTCAATTTTTAAAAAAGAAACTCTATGTTTAACTACTAGTTTAGATGGCACACAGAAACAGAAGATGTTAAATGCTACCATGGGAAGCAATCAGCAAAATTCTGATTGTGGGAAATTAAAGGACAAAGCCACAGTTCCTTCAACTAATAAACAGCAAAGGGAAAAAAAGAAGGGGAACCCATAGATAAATCTACAAAGAAATGTAATGGTGGATCCTTCTTTGAATCCTGAGTTAAGTAAACCAACTGTTTAAAAAAGCATTTATGAGATAACCAGGGACCTGTAACAAGAGGGATACCTGATGGCAGTAGCAGTATTGTCAATTTTTTAAGGTGAAACAATGTTATTGTGACTACATTTAAAAACAGAATCCTTATATTTAGAAATACAAACTGAGCTATTTGTAGTTGAAAAGATATGAAGTCTGGAATTTGCTTCAGAATAATTTATCAGTGGTGAATGGAAGCAGAATGGCTGTAGATTTGAAACAAGATTGGTGGTGAGTTGGTAACTGTTCAAACTGAGTGATGGAAACACAGGAGGTCGTTACATCATTCCCTTTACATTTTGTTTCATATTTTTATAATAAAAAATAAAAGTGCAAAGTACAGAAATATGTACAAACTATTCTACTCTGATCAAACCAATTTTTTTGGTTCTACTGCTCCCTCTCTCCCATCACCTGCTCTTCAAATGTATTGAGATGTCCAGTCCCAAGATGCCACCTCTTCCATCTTTACTTCCTTGTTCAAATGCCTAAATCTCAATAACTCAACACTCTTGCTCACTAGCCCTGCTCCATGACCCCTGCCAAACTTCAACCAAGTATGCATCTGACTGTCTGTGTCTGTACTCCTAGCTGCCGCTGGAGGAAATCTCGCCAGGTCAGGGGAGTTCCTACCTTATGACAGCCCTCCATGCTGCCTGGCCCTCCCTAGTCAGCAAGGTCCACTTCCAGTCCTGTTTGCTATTTACAAAGAAAATAGGGATGTCCTGGGAAACACACCTCCCTCTCGAATACTTGTAATGAGGCAGGTTACATAATGAGGCAGGGTAGTAAGAAGCTAGAATTCATTGACAAGTAGAATGGGGAAACTGAGAAAGTTAAACAGTTGTGTAACTTATAGCCAGATAATAAATTGCAGTCTTATCTTCCCTAACCAAGAGCACTTAGGAACAAATGGTTTACACATTCCAGACCATGCAGGGGGCAGATCCACCTTGGAACTGGACCCTCTTCACATTCCTTGAAGGTGAAATAGACCAGAGAATGATTCTGACTGTTCTATACACTCATTTTGATGAATCAGCATATCAAAGGACACACCTAAAAAGCTAAATATTCTTTTGAGATCTTCCCCTGAGACCTCCCCCTAAAATTCCAGCCTTTAGAAAACAGATAAAAACCCTTAAGACAAAGGACCCAGTGTGCTCACAATCTCTGGAGCATGCTCATGACTTCCCCCACCCTTTTTTCCTTAGAGGTGTATCTTTGCTGTCTTTCTTCTACACTCTAAAACTTCCCAGGAGACTTGCAACCAGGGGAGTGGCAGCAGTGGTGGCTCATCCCCAGCTAACTCCCTGAAAATGTCTCCAGGGGCCCTCCTTCTGCCTCTGTAACTTGTTTCCTGAGTCTATGAATCTTTGCTGGCTCACTTCTGCTCCTGTGACTTTCTAAAGAGCCAAGGTGGCCTTGCCTTGGCTCACCCCTGTGTTATGATCTTGCCTCTTCTCTCTTACACCCTTCCTGTCTTTTACTGTCCCGAGCTTTAATAAATGCACTCTCAGAATCACCTGGACTCATGTTGTGAAATCTCTCCTGCATGAGTCACCCCCCCCCCCACATTCCAGATGGTACCAGGGCAGACCAGCCTCAATCCTGGTCCCTTTCTGGTGACAAGACCACTTACGACCATTCCCTTTAATGTGGCAAACCTCTTAACGGAATTCCACACTTATTTTAACACATACTCACTCCTCACCATGCACCTCTGTGCCAGGCATTACTCCTGGTACTGTGACAAGACACAACAGTGAATGGAGTAAGTGCCCCACCAGCATTTGCTTCCTTGAACAAATCACAGCCATTTAAGCCTGGTCCTACCTGACATCTTTTCTCAACACAACAAGGTTCTCTGCTTGAAACCCTCTTCCTCCTTGCTTATTTCCTGCCTCTGGAGAAGCTCTTTCCCCTTCTTTCTCTGCCTGCTGCTTAAATTTGGGCTTCACCAGGTTCCTTCTCCAATCTTGTTCCCTTCTCACTCCCAAGTGTTCCAGCTAAGACCCTGTCATCTCCAACTCCCATTTATTCGGGTCCAAGGCAATTAATTGCAAAGACAGCTAAACAATGATAAATTGTATGCCATGAGTTTGTTCAAACCTCGCTTTAACCCTATGACAGTGTTCATCATCATTCCCATTTTAGCACTAAAATGCTGAGGCCCAGAGATGAATAATCTTGGTTCCCTTTACAGAGCAAGTAAGAGGTAGAATCAAATGCTCAAACTTAATGTGCCATAAATTGATCTCATCATTTCCCATCACAAACGCACTTATGTTAAATTGCACCTCTTACCTCAGTGAATGTTACCAACAACTACCAGTCACCTGTGTCAGAATATGAGCATCATCCCAACTTCTCATACTCCCCTAAGCCTACATCAGTGATTTCATGAATGAAATTCTAGAAGGTTTAGGACAGCACTGTTATGCCTAACATTCCCAGAACGAGAATAGTAACAGACCATGGATCTGAAGTACCAGCCACTGGTTTCAGCTCTTACTTGGGAAACAGCAATTTGTGAGGTATAATGTGGAGACTGATGTACGAGCAGGTTTTGCCATTACTAAGCCACTTAACCTCTATAAGTTTCAGTTTATTTCTCTGTAAAGCTGAAAAATGATGACTTGTTTAAAGGTCTGTAATAACTGTTCCTTCTTAACTGTGGTCATTAGTATTTATTATAGATGGTTTGCACAGTATTATATTTCTGAGTCTGCAGTAAAAACAAAGCTTCTTAAGCTTCTTTTGTTCTCCGGGCTAATGATTAAACATGGTTTTCTCCTTAAAATACCACTTAATTTTAAGAGACCCTCAAAGTAGGCAACAGCACTGAATAAATATGCCTTTGGTACTTTTTGGCAGTCTTTTTCTTGATTCTTGTGGACCCTTGTGTTATCTTTTTCTTGTTATGTAATTGCAAAGACAAGCTCATTAACTAATCTCACTTGTTTTCAAATGAAACACTTTTCATTTGTTTGGGATGATGGCCCTGTCACAGACATTTATTATTAGAGTATATATAGCACCAATGATTACAAATAATTTATGTTTTCCTATGTTCTGTTTGTGGGCCTAGAAGCTGAGAATATACTTACCAGAACAGCTGTGCAAACTTCTACACCAGAAGGGGCAGAACTCAAATTAGTGTTGTTTTCATAAGCAGAAACTACATAAAAGGGAAGACTGATATGGAATGTAACTTTTAAATAAGAGGGTGGGAGGGAATCCTGCAAACATAAAAGAAGCTGAGAAATTTCAATCAGGCCCTGGAGAGTTGTGGCTCAATAGGTTGGACATCATCCTGCAAACCAAACAGCTGCCTGTTTAATTCCTGGTCAGGGCACATGCCTGGGATTCCGGCCGGGTCTTCAGTTGGGGGTACGGGAGAAATAACTGATCGATGACTCTCTCTCCCTCTCTTTCTCCCTCCCTAAAAATAAAATCTTTAAAAAAAGGAATTAAATCAGAAAGATAAAACCCTGACTTCCCCAAGGAAAATCCAAATATACATGTTTAAGCATTCTACTCAAAGCTAGAAAAAGCAACAGACTTTAAAAAAAGGGGGGAGGTTGCTTATGAGGTTTTTAATGGTATTTTTTAAGTTTTAAAGAAATATCACACTGCAAAAATAAAAAAGAAAAAAGCATTGTTTATTAAAAAAAAGAAATATCACATTGCAAATACACTGCCCACTAATACTATCTCATATGTCAAGTAAAATCTCTATAAATCAGAGGCTTGATTCTATGACTGGGAAGAGAATGAAATTTATTGACACTGAGCCATAAACTTGAAGTCCTACACAATTCTTTGGAGGAAATACTAAAATAATGGTTTTTGTTTCCTTTACACTCCAAATGAGCCAAATGAGATTAGTAATATTACAATTTTAACAGCATTTTTAAAAAAGATTTTGTTTATTTATATTTACAGAGGAGAAGGGAGGGAGATAAAGAGGGAGGGAAACATCAATGTGTAGTTGCCTTGTGTACGTCCCCCACCGGGGACCTGGCCTGCAACCCAGGCATGTGCCCTGACTGGGAATTGAACTAGTGACCCTTTGGTTTGCAGGCTGGTACTCAATCCACTGAGCCACACCATCCAGGGCTAACAGTATTTTCAAATCTTTTTCAGTAAGATATCAGATTCACCAATAAGCTTCCTCTACACCCATGACAAAGTTTAACATTTTCAGAATTTTAATATACCACTGACAGCCCCTTAATATTATTTCCTGCAAAATGAACATCTAAAAAAAGGGCCATATTAGTCTTAATTGTATTTATATTTCAAAACCCTCCATCATTTCCACTTTTTCAAATACTGCTATCCTGCATTCTCTGCAAACTGTCAGTAATCCCTCTAGCACTCACCATCAAAAGCACTTTCTTCAGGGCAGAGCACTCACTAAACTCTAATATGCAAAACCATTAAGTTCATTTATTCATTGCACAAATATTTGTTGAGCACCTCCTGTATGTCTGGCACTGTTTTAGGCACTGCAGAAAAAATACCCTACCCTTACTGAGCTTACATTTATGTAAGGATATATGGGAGAATAATTTTTTTAAATGCAAGCATAATAACTACAAATAAAGCTGAGAAAGGGGGTGCTCTTTAGTGAAGCCACTCCAAGGAGATGCCTTTGAAGTGATGACTGAAAGAACTAGACATGAAAAGATGTGTGCGAGATGAGTTCCAGGCAGTGGAAACAGCGCGTGTAGTGTAAAGCACTGGAGGTTGGAGCAAACTTAGTCAACAGTAGGACCAGCTGGGTTTAACTTCTCTCCTACTTGGGGGCAAAAGCTATGTTTTATTAATACTTGTACAGGCTCAGCCTCTATCAAAAATATGTTCAAAAGGGATTATTAAATAATAAATACTGAATGTTGGCTAATGACTGAACAAAATCATTGCCTATTCGTCCCCTCTTCAGTATGAGTGTACTGTTGGCTATTTCACACATCACTCCATTGTCAAGGCATCCGCAAGCCAATGGGGCATGCCTGTATCAGACTGGAGACCTGAAATAAAAGCCTTCAGTAATCCTATACATATTTTAGGAATGTGAAAAAAAAAAAAGGTGCTCTAACAACAGCACCAAATACTTGAAAAACTAAACTCCAAACCCTGCTTCTTGGCAGGTGCTAAAACCCAGGCAATGAGGATGTACTTTTAAACCTCTCAGTATAAGGCTGGCGGTAGGAACTCAGTCCGGATTTCAACACGCACAGAGAAGCACGTCCTCCATCCCCTCATTAAACACTGATCAGGCGGAGGTCTCGAAAAACACTCCTGGTTCCCAACCTGTTTGCTCCTACTCTGGGAAAACAGCTACAGAACAAGAAGTCACCTAGCACACAGAAGCCATGGCATAAGTAGTGATGGGTGAGGAGTACCAGGACGAAGCATGTGGGCTGGACCCTGTAGCAGACTGGCCCAGCGACGTAAGGGAGCTGTAAAAGGTTTAGGGATAAAGGCCAGCTTTCTCTTCGGGGAGGGAGAAGGGTTTAGGGAGAGTCTGGGGCAAAGCAAGGAGTGGGAAAGGGATCCTCCGCCGGACAGCGCCACCGGGAGGAAGGAGGGCGCAGCGTTTCCTGAGGACTTGCCCCGGTAGTGGGGGGCGGGGTTGGCACCAACGAAGGGCAGGTCCCGTCAGGCTCCAGCCGCGCTCCCGCGGGTATGATCCGTAATGGAGGCTCTGCGGACGCGCTGTGGCCTCAGACCACGGCTGGTACACCTTCCTAGTCCACACTGTCCCTCCGGGGGGGACTGGGGTGTCTGGGCGCCGGGTCGGACCAGGCCGAGGGTTGGTGACAGAGCCCGGACGGCTGTGCGGAGGCCGCGCACTTACCCGGGGCCCGAGAGCGCGGGCGCGGTGCGGGCCGAGCGGCGAGGGCTTGAGTGCACTGCTCCGGGTGTAGGAGGGTGGCAGCAGCGAGGGTCACTCGGAAGAGCCAGCTGCAAGGGCGGCCTAACATAGGCAACGCTGTCCACGCCTGGGGCCCACAGTGATCGAGGGGACTCGCCCGCGACCAGGCTCGCCCACGTGCGGCGCAGGGACGTGCGGTTGCGGGCCGGTCCCTCCCCCGGGGCGGAGCCGGCCTCCGCCCCCCCCCCCCGCCCCCCAGTCCCACCCACTTCCCGCCAAGCAGCGCTCGGAGCTGCCAGCCCTCAGGCTTTGGGACTGCACCCCTTGGCCTTCCCTGCTGCTAGATGGGGAGCTCACAGTGCCCCTTTCACTCAGGGAGCTTCTCAGGCCGTGACACCGGGGATTTGGAGAGGACAAAAAGGGATTTTACAGGCACCAGAGAGTCTTTTACGTGACTTCTAAAGTAGCGATTGCCTTAGGAATTTTAGTTGCATTCTAATAAAGCTTTCTTCCACAGCTGGTACTATCTTCCCCACTCCTCCCTTTACGTGTTTTCCCCTCCTCAAAGGCAGTCATTTCATCTTTTAACTGGTTATTTTGATATTTATCTTCATTTTCTCTATGTTTGTATTGCTGTTTCTTGGCTTTTCACTTTTAGGTATTATCCGTTGGCTTCAGTTAACGAAAAATAAGGATTTAGCTCTTTTTCCTTTCCCCATTCCTTCCTCCACCCGCACCACACTTCCCATCCCTTTATCTTCCTAATATATTTATACTGTACTTTTTTAAGAAAAGATTTGTTTTCTTGGGCAAAATAGTACTGTATACTATGATGACTTCTGCTCAGCTTTTTTACTTCAACTAGTTACTATTCATCACTAAGCCAAGGTCCGACTTTCTAATGATGGTTTAAATTTCTCCCTCCAGAGATTGAGATAGATGAGGTGTTCTACCAGTCCTCCCTCCTTCTCCCCTTCCCCCTCCTTTCTTCGTTTTATTTCAGTCACAAACACTTTTTTTCCCAAATGTGCAAAGTGCAGCTACAATTTGCTATTACAGATCCACGTTTTAAAAAGTTTTCTGTGACAATACAGCACACCTCTTAGTTTTATCTTTCTGAAGATGTCTCTCCTGGAGCCTCTGACCTGCACCAGTCTATGTCTATGCAGTTTTCAGAGCATCACTTCATTTTCTTCCCTGTTGTATCTTGTGTTCCCTATTTCCTATGTGGTCTTCTTCTTTTTCATTTAGTCTTGCATTTTAGTGGAGTGCAACCTCCAGTAGCTTCCTGAAAAAGAAAAAGTAAATGAAACAAAAATTTTTTGAGGTCTTGAATGTCTAAACATACCTTTATTCTTTACCCACATTTGATTGGTAGTTTACTACTCAAGCAAAAAATTCCAGCTTGAAATAAAATTCTTTTTGAAATTTGATAGAATTGCTCCCGTGTCTTCTAGCTTTCTTTGTAACTGTTGAGAAATTGAAAGATATCCTGAGTCTTGATCCTTTGTTTTTCTCTCTGAAAGCTTAGGGTTGTCTTTTTGCCACTGGTGTTCTGCAGTTTCTCAATGAGGACCCTTGGGTTTAGTCAACTTTTATTCATTGTGCTGGACACACGGTGGGCCTTTTCAATCTGGAATTCATGACTTTTACTTTGGAAAAATTTTCTTGAATTATTTTGTTGATGATCACTGCTTCCCCTAATATTTGTTGTTGTTTTTTTTTCCCTTATTTTTCAGATTTGGATCCCTTGGAGTGGCCCTGTAATTCATTATTTTTTTTCTTTCTTCTCTTCATTTCATTGTCCTTTTGCTTTTTTCCCCCATCTCCCATTTTCTAACTCTTTTATTGAACTTTTCATATTTTGCTATCATATTTTTGTCTCTGAATGCTTCTTTTTAAATAGTAATCTGTTATTATGGGTGCAATAGTATCTCATATCTCAGGATATTGATTATACATATATATTTTTTTAAAGTTTCCTCCTCACTGAATGTTTTCTGTTTCCTAAGAGTCGCTGCCCTCCCCCTGCCCGCGCCCCCACCCCGTTTATGTCTCTATGGTACCACCTTCCACGTAGTTTAAGAGGTTGTCAAATCCCTGGGTCCTCTACTTACCTCTTGCTGTCGGGTAACACCTGTTCCTTCTCCCTGGCAAATGGCATGTTTGGGGGCGACCCCTGCACTGGGTAGAGTGCATATTAGATTCTGCGTCCTTTCCTCAATTCAGCTCCCAGGACATTTACAAACAGATATGCACCCTCCCTGCCGGAAATTTTAGGTCTTCTCTAGTTGACTAATCAGCCTTAAAAGAAAAGATACAAAGATGATCACATTGGAAATACCCCAACTAAACAGCCCGACCAAATTACATTAAAGCTACTCAACAAGCCCCTTTACTCTCCCAGAACAGCTGAAATATCATTTAAAATATAAATCGAAATGATTCATATTGAATTTATGATGTGGAGGAGGGTATTCTTTCAAGCTCTATCATTAAGGGTGAGTTAGAGGAGATTTTACGGAGGTTGGGAAGGACCTCCTTTCTCCCGAGGGCCTCCGAGGAGAGCCGGCTTCCAGAGCGGCCCACTCGGCGCCTGGACTGCAGGGGGCGCCACCGCACACGGCGGGCGGCCGCGCGGGTAGGGCCTCTCTGGAAGAAAAGGAAGAAAGCAAAGAAACGGGAGGAAGTCGCCGTGACGTTCAGCCCTGCAGTCTCCGAGGCAGAGCTGGTGTTTTAGCTGTCTGGAACCTGACTCCGCGGGCCACGCTGGCTGCGTTTGGAGCAGAGGACTCGCGAGAAGGCGGGATGCTCCCCGCAGGCCAGAGCGGCGAGGGGCCGGCAACCTCGGTGAGGCAGCCCTCGTGGCCCGGGGAGGGACCACTGGTGGCCCAGTGAGGTGGCCCAGATCTCGACTTGGGGAGATTGTTTCAGTGAGGCAGCACTGGCTGCAGGCTTGAGGTCGTGGTTCCAGTGGCCCGGGGGAGATGGCCCTTGCAATCTGGTGAGGTGGCGCAGACCTACCAGGGGAGGTAGTCCCAATGCTTTAGCTCCCGGTTAGATGACACGTCCTATTGGGGAGGTAGCCACGGCTCTGGGCGAGGTAACTCCCGCGGCCCTGGGGAGGTGACGGTGGATGCAGGGAGGTGACTCTCTTTAGAACCTGGATCACAGAGCCCTGGCCGATCAGGAAGGCCTCAGGGGAAGGGGTTTGGGACCTCGCAGCCCACCAGTGGTTGTCCTCCGGGAACCTTGTAAAAGTTCCATTGATCACTTCAGTCTTAATGTGTTTGTCACACCTGTTCTCCTTCTAGTGCCGCTCTGAAAGTGGTGATGAAAGGAAGAACGTGGAAGAGAAAAGTAAGCAGACTCCATACGCCTTAGCACTGTCTACCAAGCCGTCTCTCCAAACTCAGCCCTCCAGAGTCTGCATCTGAGAAGGGTTATTTATTTACTTAATTATTTATTTAGGCTCTTTCATTCATTCATATATTATCCTCACCCGAGGATATTTTTTCATTGCTTTTAGAGGGAGGAAGGGATGGAGGAAGGGAGAGAGAGAGAGAAACATCGATTGGTTGCCTTTTGAAAGCGCTGTGACTGGGCATCGAATCCACAACCTTTTGATTTTGGGACGATGCTCCAACCACCTGAGCCAACCAGCCAGGCCCCAAGAAGGGTCGTTTAGATGAAGTGTGTGTGTATGTTTTCTGTACAATATGATTGCAGAATATTAAAACCTGATTATCATTATACACATATATTTGTTTTTCTAAAATTGTAAAATATGGGATGATTTGGAAAAGAGCACTTCCTGACCCCAACCTAGTGTAGGGACTTGTATGGTTTCACTGGAGTTCTGCCTATCATACTGGATTCATTATAATTGGGGTCTGCCTGTTATTTTAATGAAACACCAACTTAGTGTCAGGAATTTGGAGGGGCTGATGATCTAGGAGAGGTGACCAACACCTTAATTGAGTGCAAAGGAATCAAATGATCACTGATCAATGATCAAGTTGTACTTGACCAGTGAATTTGCACTTAAAAATTGATCTGAGAAGAACACAGTGGATAACTTGGTTCCTAGGTCTTGGACTGGACAAGGGAGAGGGAAAGATTAATACCTCCATCTCCTGCCAAGGACAGGAGCATATGTCAGGGACGGGGACATTTGTCATTTTACTTAATTCATTGCTAAACATGGCAGGCTTTTGGAAATTAAGGATTCTTCAGGGGCTTTTGAAGTGAAATTTATTGGGGGAGGAGTAAAAGCATGAAACAGCCATTCTGTCAGAAGGATTTTTGTTTTGATCATGGCAAATAACCTGGGAATGAGAGGTAAGAGGAAGGGTGCCCATGTTATTGTACTATGTTAGCTTTAGGAGCTGGGCTTGCCCTTTACATTGCCTGCTGATATTACTGCATCAGAAAGAAAGCTCTAAGCAGTCCATAGCATTTGGCAGATCAGAGCTGCCAAACTCAGCTCCTTTTCCTTAAAGTATTTGAGAGTACCCCATATCTTTCAGTTAAACCTTTCCCTTTTTCACCTTTGCCCATTCAGATGCCTGGGGGTTGATGCCTGTTGAGGTGTCATGTTAATAAAATGATAGACACAGACTGTAGACTTTGTCCTTGTCCCTCCTTTGGTGTGGGCAACTTCTTTGCAATTAGAAGTACTCTTTACCAAAAAAACACAGAAAAGGAGAGATATAAAACCCTGTAAGACAATAGTGTGTTATTTTAAAGAATGATATTCAACTAAGAATGTGCTTCATTTAAATAGTTATATCAAAAGGGTATAACTTTTTTTAAAGTGAAGATAGAATTTATTCCCTAAGCTACAGCAACCTTAGCATTCACAAATATTCCTTCTGCACACAGCTGTGTCTGCATCTGCAGGTATACCACACAACCCACTTGTTTTATTTAAGATACATTAAAAAAGACATTGTGAGTCCTGTATGTAACAGCAGATAGTTTTCTCTATGTGAAAGAGAAGAAAATAAGAATATTGGGTTGAAAGTTTAAAAACGTAGATTTTAGTCCCATTTACTACCTGTAAGTATAGGTGGAAAATGTTATAATTTATAGTTGGGAAGTTAAAGCATGTACTTAAAATAGTTTTGCTTCTATCTACTAGTGGGCTACTGATTCTCATACCATGTGAACAAGATTTCAGTTCTTATAGGCTGAATAAAACAAAGGAAAATTTATTTTGGGGGGTTGAGGAGAGAAACTTACCCAGTACTAAACACACAGGTATATATTTTGTTAATCTTTCCATAAATAGTTAAGCAGTATATGAAAGTTACATTTTCAATTTAGGTACATGTTTATTCATATTTTCATTTTAACAGAAGTGACATGTTTTGTAATGGGTTTGATTATAATCTCTAGCCTTTCATTGTTACTTTCTTAAAACTTCATTTTTGGTAAAGAGCCAAGTTCTCCAAGGGCAGTTCCAAGGGAAGAGGTGAAGTCCAACCAATACTGCTCCCCAGGAGGCTCTATATTGTTCCCCCAATTTTATCTTTCAGGTACACACCTTTTTATTATTTTTTTTTATTTTTATTGATTGATTTTAGAGAAAGAGAGGAAGAGAGGGAGAAACAATTTTGTTGTTCCACTTATGGATTCATTGGTTGCTTCTTTTATGTGCCCTGACCGGGGATTGAACCCGCAACCTTGGTATATCTGGACAACACTAACCAACTGAGCTACCTTATAGTCCTTGTTTCTAAATATATGCTAGTTCAATCAAGCTTTTAATTCGTTCATAAATTCACCATTAATGGCTTGTTTAGAGAGGACCAAATCCTTCAGGCAAACATGAAGTAGAGAAAGTACTGTACATTCATGTTTATTCTAATGTTTGGTTTCTGTGAAGTCCATGCTTACTTTCTCTGGAGCCTTATTTTATAGCATTTATTTTCACTTTGAGATCACTCTAAATTTTTATACTGTTTTTGTTTTCAGTTTTAATTTCTAGGTACAACTCAAATCTAGGGAGAGTAGGCCCTGTATATGGGATAATTCAAGTTGTGGACTGAGTGGAATTGAGCATATTTAATATCAGCGAATTTAATGGCTGCACGGTGAAATGGAGGTACTATTATACCAAGTTTGACCCAAACCTAAACTTCTCCAGGAAGAAGCAAACCATAGTAACCAAAAGGGGATAGCTTACACATGGAAGCAGATACTTCAAAGAGAAATAGTTTGCCTTGGCACACTGGGGTAGAGTAGAAGGGGAAAGATATGGCAGCCAACTGTGAGTCATGTCACTCCTACCTTCTTTGCTAAGAAGCTACTGTGAGCCTTCAGTTTTCTTTGGGGTTTAGGGCATGTTCAGGAAGCCACCCTGGCACAGACAGTCAGCAAAGGTATAGCTGGAGGTACTCTGGAAAAGCAGAGCAGTGCCATTAGTTCATAAATTTAGGCCAGTGAAAAATAATTTAATTCCTTTGCAATGGATTATGTGTTTACTAGCAATTTATTTTCTAGGTATATTGTTTAAATGAAACTGGCAAATTATTATAAGGAGTAGACTCTGGGAAGTAACATGTACTAAATGGGATGAGAGCAGAACTACCCAAAGCTAGTAAATGTTGCCTCTGCCTCCACACTTCTCCAAGAAATAGCTTCAGGGTTCCAAATGATCTGTTCTTGTCACATTTAATAAGTCCAGTATAAATTAGTTCAAGACTAGTTTATTTGCCATGAAAAGAATCTCACTTTAGACTGTGCAATTTAGTGGATGCATCAGCCATTTAGAGTTTTTCCTCATGTTTGTGTTTTCTCACAGATTTACTAAAAAATTTTTTTTTCCTGTTTCTGACATGGACATCTTTGTACAATGACATTTAAAGGTTTTAAAAACATTTTTACTCTTATATAAGGAGTTTTTACTTGTTGGTCACCATTTCAATTTTTTTTGTATACTTGAAATCCTTCGATACTATTTTTTTTTTCCTTCTTTTAACATCTTGAAACCAGGGTCCTCCTTTGGTATTATTTAGACCATACCATCTGGTTCCTTACAGATTTTGAAAATATATTACTAATGTACTAAAACAGAACCAATTAAATCAGATTTGACCTTTTTTCCCCATTAGTAAAATAGATTCCTAAGAAATAAGGTCTTCTAGAAAAGTTTAAAATCTGTTTGTAACTGTATTATCATGCCAACATCTATTGAAACCTGTGGTTACTACAACTTTAGAAATTTCTCCTTCACTCTGAGGCATTTCCTGAGCTCTTATGCATTTTGTAATACTTGATCCATAGATTGCTTTATAGCTATTCATTTGGGTATTTTCATGTGCTATACACACAAAAAAATATATGTAGATATACACCAAAATATACCCAAGGGAATATATATAGTGTGTGTATATATATACATATATGTATATATGCATATATGTACACACACTATATGTTCATTTGGGTATTTTTGTGTATGTACATATCTGTGTGTGGATATATACACCTATATGTATACTATATATTATATGCACGTATATAACATAGTATATAGATTTATACTGTATACATGTGTAGATTTATACTGCATATTTGTGTATGTACATATTTGTGTGTGTATATATGTATATATACTATACTATATAGTATATATACTATACTGTACTGTATATAAATGGTACTATATATGCACTATATATGTGTGTATATAGTATAGTGTATATGCAGTATGTATTATACTATATATACTATATAGCATATAGTGTGTATATAGTATAGCATAACGTATAGTGTATATATATAGTGTGTATGTATACATATATGTGCCAGAAGGTGTATATATGTGAATACCATGTAATATGAAAAATAGAGACATTTATTGAAGGAGATAGAAGCTACAAGAAACATTGTACATAGAACAATAATGCCTCAGTCCCTTTCAAAGTAGTCACCTTAGGACCTCACACGGTTCTTCCAATCACTGTCAGCTTCCCTGTCATATTTTCCTGAATCTCACTGATGGTCTGAAATCTCTTCCCTTTTGAAGGTGATTTTGGTTTTGGGAAAAGCCAAAAGTTGTAGGGTGCCAAATCTGGGTTGTAGGAAGTGCTGAGTCACCTGGGTGATTTGATGTTTTCCCAAAACACTCTGCACGAGACATGATGCATGAGTGGGTGCGTTGTCATGATGGAGCTGCCAATCACCAGTTGCCCATAGCTGTGGCCTTCTGCATCATCTAAATGGTTTCCACAGAGGAATGTTTAAGCTTAATGCAGAATTTGATGCAGATTTGTTGCTCCACTCGCTTAGTCATTTTGAATCTGCGGCCACATAGTAAAATGCTCACTCAACAAACATCTACTGCCCCCACTGTGAAGTTGTCTTTGTTCACACATGTGCATTCCTGTCCACTTTCCTTGGCTTCCAGGTTACACAGATGTTGCATAAACAGTACTCGTTTTATTAACAGTGGCTGGACATTTTCTGGACAAACCATACATACACACCATTGGTCATATATAGTTTTTTCTTTAATTATTAACTTTTGAAGGTGGATATATTGCCTTGTGTATCTTCTGGATTTCCATTAACCCTAGATAGTTGCTGGTATTGAGTAATTGTTTTTCTTTCATTTTAGGTAACATAAATATTGCAGCTCTTGTTGGAAATGAACAAATCAGTGAAGATACAGATAATGGTGATCTTCCTTCCTATGTGTCTGCATTTATAGAAAAGGAAGTTGGGAATGACCTTAAATCATTAAAGAAACTTGATAAACTCATAGAACAGATGACGGAAAGTCAAATGCAGTCAGAAGAACAGGCAAGTATTAAAACTCACTGAAATAATATCAGTAGTATACTCATAATTAATAGAATAGAAACATTATCATATAGGGAATTTTGAAGGTAGAGATTTTTGACAAATAGTCTAATTATTTTAGAATGTTTAATGGGTTTTAAGGATTTATAGTATACTAGGTAATTAAAATATGTAGAAGATATAGTTCCTACTGATATGATTTATGTCTTGGAAACAATAATAGCTAACATTTTAAGTAGCTTTTCATATGATGACTTCAAATATGCTTTCACAAGTAAATAAATTCATTATATATATGCACTAATGGGGGAAAACTTGAAATTAAGTATAACATTATAATAATGGTTATTTCTATGTGCTTTGAACATTTATTTTCTTTATATCTTTCTATATTTTGAAGATTTTTTTTATAGTGAACATATTACTTACAATAACTTTTTAAAATCCCCATGATCGTAATCTTAAAAAAATAAATGGGTCTCTGTAATTGAAACAGTGTGTTTGTCGAAGATGAGATTTGTATTGTGTAACTACTAAATTGGGTTAAATACACTCTGCAAGGATATATTGGTGTGTTAGCTCCAGGTTGTCATTCATTTTATGTTTTCCTTGCTCTAGCACCTCAGGCCTTTCCATCTTCCTGTGCTTTCATCTCATGCATCGTTAAGCTCTATGTTTAGCCCAGCCCTGTCCTCCTTTGCACTCCTGCAGGCAAGTTGTGGGCTCTTCTGGAGGAAATCATACAGCTGAGTGGAGTCATGCAGCCCTCCTGTGTGGTCTTCTGTTCCACTGATTATCCTTTCATGGGAAGGTTGGCTCCTCTGCTATTCCTGTCAGCTGTTCTTCCAAACTCTCCCCACTTGGCTGCTCTGTCCTTTTCCCAAACAAAAAACTGTGGCCTTCTAGCATAAATCAATTGAACAGTCTACCTCAAGTTCCACAAACTGACTTGTCATCATTCCTACTTCTTAATTTAGAAGAGGATCAAGGAATGGTAGTCCTTGTGCCCGGATCCTGCCTGCCAGTTCTGTGAACTTGCTTCACTCTTCCATAATTTTATCCTTTACTTTTCAAATAGTCCTGTTCCCTCAGCATGTGGAAATACCCAGATCTTTTCCTTAAAACTTACACAACAAAACACCCTCCCCTCATTTTTAGTAGATGTTAGTCCCTTCCTTTTACTTTTGGCTTCTTCAAACAGTCAATTTACTCTGTATCTGTCTCCACTTCCTGATTTTCTTCTTTTTTTAAATCCTCACTGAGGATATGTTTATTGATTTTTAAATTTTTTAAAGATTCTTTAATTTATTTTAGATAGAGGGGAAGTAGGGGGAGAAAGAGAAGGAAACATCAGTGTGTTGGATAAACAGTGATATCGAGAGATACATCGATCAGTTGCCTCTTGCATGCCCCCAACTAGTGACTTGGTATGCAACCCAGGCATGTGCCCTGACTAGAAATTGAACCAGCGACCTTTTAGCTCTCAGGCCAGCACTCAACCCACTGAGCCACACCAACTGGGGCTCCACTTCCTAATATTCCATTTGCTTTGTGACCCACTGGAATCAGGCTTGTTTCCCTGATGACCATGGAAGCTTTTGCTGAAGTCCTTAATTGAACCTTAAATTCAGCATGTCCAAAACTGTATTGATCCATCTCTTTAAATGCTTCTCCATCTTGGAAAATAGCATCTGTCATTTAGACCTGAAACCCAGGAGCCTTCCAAGATTGCTCTCCATCGTCTTTACTCTTCCCCAAAACCAAGACATCTGAGTTTTGCTTCCTTAACATCTTCTACCACCTCAGTTTAGGGCTTCATTCTGTCTTGCATTTGATAGTAGTGTGCCCATCTTATGTATTCTTCATAGTGCCACAGTAAGTTTCTTTTTTATTTCTCACAGTAATGTTGTTATATGTAAATAAATCAAGTATTATAAAATATAGTTATATAATTAAACTATTTTATGTACATGCATAGCTTAACTTTTTTAAAAAAAGATTTTATTTATTTGTTTTGAGACAGAGGGGAAGGGAGGGAGAAAGAGAGGGAGAGAAACATCAGTGTGTGGTTGCCTTTTGTGGGCCCCGCCTGCAACCCAGGCATGTACCCTCATTGGGAATAGAACCAGCAACCCTTTTGTTAGCAGGCCAGCACTCAATCCACTGAGCCATGCCTGCATAGCTTAACTTTTTATGATTAAGATAATGGGGCCTTGTTTCCCCATCAATATAGGGAGCTACCTATATTGAATATAAAAAAACTATTTTTTTATTTTTAATGTATATTTTATTGATTATGCTATTACAATTGTCCCATTTTTTTTCCCCTTTGCGTGCCGCCCCCACCCCACCTGCCCAGTATCCTCCTTCCCTCAAGCAATCCCCCACCTTAGTACATGTACGTGGGTCCTTTGGCTTCTGCATTTTCTACACTATTCTTAACCTCCCCGCCTATTTTGTTCATACCAATTATGCTTCTTGATCCCTGTGCCATTTCCCCCTTTTTCCCACTTCCCCATTCTCCCTTCCCCCTTCCCCTTCCCAGCTGATAGCCCTCCAAATGATCTCCATCCTATGATTCTGTTCCTGTTCTGGTTATTTGTTTCATTTTTTTTTCTTTTAGATTCAGTTGTTGATGGTTGTAAATGTGTTGCCTGTTTATGCTCATGGTTTTGATCTTTTTTCTTGTTTTTAAAGATTTTATTTATTTATATAGAGGGGAACAAAGGGAGAAAGAGAGAGAAATATTGAGGTGAGAGAGATATGTCAATCAGTTGCCTCTTGCATGCACCCAACTGGGGACCTGGCCCACAACCCAGGCATGTGCCCTGACTGGGAATTGAACTGGTGACCCATTGTTTGCAGGCTTGTGCTCAGTCTACTGAGCCACACCAGCTAGGGCAGCATCTCTTTTATTTCATCAATCTACTGCTGTAATATTTGCTGATATCTTTCTTCCATAACTGAGCTTAAGGGCAGATGCTGTGTCTTATTTATGTCTATCCCTAGCACAGTGTTTGTATAAGTGTCTAATCAGTGTTGATTAAATTGAAATTCTTCTATAATTTTTTTTATATTGTAGTGATGCCTAATATTTGTATATGTTCTGCCATATGACTGGACTCTCTGAAAGTAGTGAGCTTCATGAAGACAGATCTATAGAAGCTTAAAGGGGGCCAGTGTGATACACCTCTTCCTACATAGGTTTTGTAGGTACAGGGTACAGAAATTGAATCTATCTTTTGATACTTTTAGTTGACAGTTTTCAGTTCTTTTGAAGGTAATGAACTAATAAAAAAGGTTATGAAAATTTTACCTGATTGCCACTGTTTTTGTTTTTGGCATGATCAGGTACTTACAATTTCATCGGAAATCCCTAAAAGGATTCAGAATGCCTTAAAAAATGCAGAAGAATCAAAGCAATTTCTTAATCAGTTTCTGGAGAAAGAGACTCATCTCTTCAGTTCCATTAATAGCCATTTGCAGACCGCACAGCCCTGGATGGAGGATCTTGGTGCCATGATTAACCAAATTCACGAGATTGAACGGCATCTTGCTTACCTTACGTGGATTTCACAAATTGAAGAACTAAGGTAAAATTGTCCTCTTTGTTCTCATAATTATTATTTTCCTTTGAGGTTCTGTCTTAAAGAATGCATATATGCCATTAAATAATTGAGTTAATTAAAGATTATAATAATGTAATTTTACCAGTTATGAAAATAGCAGTATGATAGTTATTCTTTTATTGTGAATGAACATAAACTTTTCAGGGAGCTTAATTTGCATTTGAAAGAAAGTAATCTAAGTAAAAATTTTAAGTTCTGTAGTTGTATTGTGAACACATGAGAAAAATGATTTTTATAATGTCAGATTGATAAAACATCCCCTCAGTATGATGATATTCCTTTTTACTTTATAGAGATGGTTAGTTGATGAAATGGATTGCTTTCATTGTATTTTGAATTTTTTTTCAGTGGGAATCATCTCTTAAGAGCTATAAGTGCTCTTAGATGAATAACAGAGTTCTGCTGTGGGTAAGGGAAAAAAGTACTGTTTTAATTGATTACATATCACTGTTGGTTGATATAAGTGTCAGTATTGCTTTTCAAACAAGCTAAATTAACATTTCTGCCTAGACTGGCAGATTATTTGGTTTCATTATATAGTCTCCAACCTCTCTAAAGTGTACTATTTGATCCTTGCTTTGTTTTAACTACTCTTCCTTCAAAGCTGTTAACAACCATTAATGTCTGAAAGACTTGAGGGAGAAAAGTCATCCTGAGATTCTTGATGTCCCATTTTAAATGTATCATAGTTAATATAGTTTGTTATTTCTTCAAAGAGTAATCCAGTGTCACTTTGTCCTACATATGTTTTCTGGGATTTTAAAGAATTTTACATGTCAGTATAGTATGAAAATCTTTGTTTTGCATACATGTTTACCTTTACAGAAAAGTGTTATGCCTAAGATTGTAGTGTTATTAGTGATTCCAGAAATTGAATTAAGCTTTTTGGAGCATCTCCTTGTTGAGATAAATTATTCACAGTGAAGGAATTTTATTTTATTTTATTTTATTTTTTATTAATAATATTTTATTGATTATGTTACAGAACGGACTTGTTGCAGGGGATGATACCAAATGGATCTCCCCCTTCTCCCAGGGTCCCCCTGTACTAGGTTTGCCTTGCCCACCACCAGGGAATTATAGTTCTCAATGCCAGAGATTGGTGAAAAGGAAAGGAACTGTTTATTTAAAAGTTATACAAAGTTAGAGTAATGACTTAATGTCTTTGTTAAATTCCCAAAGTCTCTTAAAACACCCACAAACACACACAGTCTTTCCTTCCCCCCCTTTGCAGTCCAGGGTGCCATATCTCAGGAAAAGAAATAGAAGTCTGTGGCTCTGGTAGTCCCCGGTCCTTCCCAGTAATCCATACTCGGCTGGCAGGCCTCCCATGGTTCCCAGAACCATGAGCTGTGTCGCCACTGCAATATCCAATTCTTAATCCAAACCCACGTGGCACCTTCTCATGGCCCAACAGCAAAAGTCCTTTCACCTACACCTGCCAGCATTCCCATATTTTCTAGCTTTTCTGGGCTGCCACAATAAAGTCTGGGCAGGTGTGGCCCTGTGGTGTGGAGCCAGTCATCTCCAAGCTCTCACACAGATGCTGGAACCAGGGAGAGTTGCCTCCCAGTTATACCCTAGGTGGAAGTCACTCCCATCTCCCTGGCTTAAAGCAAAGCTTAAAGCTATTTAACATATCCATGAAACCGTTAAAAGTTAGAGATATGTTAAATGACCATTTTAGTGGTTATTTGCAAAACTGTTTCTTTGCAAAACAATTCTCAATGGCTCTGTTCCATGTGTCACATCCCCCTGTTCAGACTTGGGGTGAGGATATCCTATATCCTGGACAACCTGAGTTCTGGTCCCCATTGCAAATACCTCTTTGTGGGGGGGTGCCCTGGCTGTACCCTGTTACAATTATGCTATTACAGTTGTCCCATTTTTCCCCTTTGCCCCACTTCAGCTGGTACCCCCATTCTCTCCAGCGTTCTCCCTTACTAGTTCATGTCCATGGGTTGTACATATAAGTTCTTCGGCTTCTACATTTCCTATGCTATTCTTAACATCCCCCTGTCCATTTTGCACCTACCAATTATGCTTCTTATTCTCTTTACCTTCTCCACCATTCTCCCTCCTCCCCCTCCCCACTGACAACCCTCCATGTGATCTTCATCTCTATGATTTTAGTCCTGTTCCAGTTGTTTGCTCAGTTTGTTTTTGTTTTTTTAGATTCAGTTGTTGATAGCTGTGAGTTTGTTGTCATTTTACTGTTCATATTTTTTATCTTCTTTTTCTTAGATACATTCCTTTAACATTTCATATAGTAAGGGCTTGGTGATGATGAACTCCTTTAACTTGACTTTATCTGCCTTTCCATTCTAAATGAAAGCTTTCCTGGATAGAGTAATCTTGGATGTAGGTCCTTGCCTTTCATGACTTAGAATACTTCTTTCCAGCCCTTCTTGCCTGTAAGGTTTCTTTTGAGAAATCAGCTGACAGTCTTATGGGAACTCTTTTGTAGGTAACCGTGTCCTTTTCTCTTGCTGCTTTTAAGATTCTCTATCTTTAACCTTTGTCATTTTAATTATGATGTGTCTTGGTGCAGCCCTCTTTGGGTCCAACTTGTTTGGAACACACTGTGCTTCCTGGACTTGTATGTCTATTTCCTTCACCAAATTAGGGAAGTGTTCTTTCATTATTTTTTCAACTAAGTTTTCAATTTCTTGATCTTCTTCTCCTTCTGGCACCCCTATGATTTGGATGTTGAAACGTTTGAAGTTGTCCCAGAGGTTCCTAAGCTTCTCTTCATTTTTTTGAATTGTTGTTTCTGTTCCTGGTGAATGTTTTTCTCTTCCTATTGTTCCAAATTGTTGATTTGAATTCTGGCTTCCTCCCCTTCACTGTTGGTTCCCTGTGTATTTTGCTTTATTTCATTTTGCATAGCCTTCACTTCTTCCTTTATTTTGCGGCCATACTCAGTCATTTCTCTGAGCATCCTAATCACCAGTGTTTTGAACTCTGTATCTGTTAGGTTGGCTATCTCCATGTCACTTAGTTCTTTTTCTGGAGATCTGTTCTTTGTTTGGGCCATATTTCTTTGTACCCTCAATTTGGCAGCCTCCCTGTGTTTCTGTGTATTAGGTAAAGTTGCTTTGACTCACCATGTTGGTGCACCTGTTACGTTGTAAGGGGTGGAACCTTAGGTGTTTTGCAGGGTGGGGCAATGGGCTTCACCAAATTGTGGAGCTGTATGTGGGGGAAGGGTCAGAGAGGGACCAATGCCACTTCCTTGGATCTTGCCCTGTCTCCAGTCAGTTCCCTACTTCTTGTAAATTACTGGTGCCCTTCTAGTTGCTGCCCTGGTGCCGCTTCCCCAAGTGGGTGAGTTTGTGTACCTTCTAGGACTCTGTGGGCCCTTTAAATGGACTCTCCTGAGAGACTGGCAGTTTCTTCTGCTGTCCCAACCCCCCACAGGTTTTTATAGCAAGAGGTTATAAGGCTTTGTTTTTTCCTGGCACTGGAAGCCTTGGGCTGCATGGTCTGGCCTGGGGCTGGGATCACTGCTCCCCGGGTGTCCCTCCTGGTTTTTACCCGCTGCACATGAATTTGGGACTGCTTGTTCCTCCAGCTGCAGCACCTGCCTTGCCATGCCATACCAACTCCCCATCTCCTCCCCTCCTACCTGTCTGGGTGAATGTTTATTCTTTAAATGCTTGGTTGTCGGACTTCCATACAATTCAATTTTGTGGCATTTTGGGTGTTTTTTGTTTTTACATTGATTATTATCCTTATGGCTGTGTGAGGAGGCAAAGCATGTCTACCTATGCCTTCATCTTGGCCAGAAGTCTGCAATAAAGGCATTTTAAACCTTGCTTTAGTTTACTTCTTTTTTCCTTGCCCCTCTGAAACAACATACCAATGGGGTAATATAAAATAACCTTTTTAAGTTATTGTAATAATAGCCTTATTAAATAAAAGCCTGAGCTGTGTAGTAGACAAATAATTTGATTAATAAAAAGAGGACCATGATTATGGGTAGCCTTTTGCTGGTATTGAAATTGTTTAAAAGAATATATGCCCAGGGAGTTATATTAGAAATAGGAATCAAATTCATAATCAAGTGGAGCACAGCTATTTCTTTATAATACATATTCTTTCCTGTAGGTCTTTTGTGACACCTATCTATTTATAGCTTTCTTTTGGGCTCCTGAGACTTTCCTTATCTCCTAATTTCCCTTTAATGACCCAGTTTTTATTCTGTGGGACTTTCTTTTTTCTTTTTTTAATTAGTTTTATTCTTTCTAGAACTAGCATCTTTAAGTTAACCTTGTTTCTTGAATACTATAGTTCACCCATATTACTATGAATGAGCCCTATGACCCAGGCTTTTCCTATGCTTTGTCAGTCATGCTTCAGTGTTGTGTGGGGATCTATTTCATTGTATCCTAGAAGTAGTCTGTGATTATGTGTACATTTAAAATTCTTTTGTAACATGTGTACATTTCTTAAACATGGCAGTCTTCCTTTAACATAGTTTGGATTTATATGGCTTTGAAATGGGAAGAACCTTGTACAGAAACAGTCACTTGTGCATGCAACCATCAGAACAAGCCCCCAAGAGGAACTACTAGTGCCTTAATGCAGAAATGGTAGATTTACTGATATCTGATGGGGGGAAAAACAGAATGTTTGCAATGCTGAGAATAACTATAAAAGGCAAAATTTGTTGGAAACCTTTTTTTAAAAAAATATTTTATTTACTTTTTAATAAATAAAAAGGGAGGAAGACAGAAAGGCAGAGAAATATCAGTGTGTGAGAGATACATCGATTGGTTGCTTCTCACATGCCCCCAACTGGGGACCAAGACACAACCCAGGCATGTGCCCTGTCTTGGAATCGAACCAGCAACCTGTCAGTTCACAGACTGATGCTCAATCCACTGAGCCACACCAGCCAGGGCAAAATCTGCTGGAAATCTTAATAAAAATTATTAGTAAGGGAGAAGAAAGAAAAGTAAAAGATTCATTGTAGGGGATGGCCAAAAGGGCTGACAGAATTATACAAACATGAACTTGGTATTCTTGTGTGGCCTGAAACAGTGACAGTGGAAAACAAAAGTAGCTTGTGGAGAAAGGAGAAGGGAAAATACTAGTGCATAGTGGAGATGGCAGGGTGGGCTACACATTTCTAATTGTAAGGAGGATGCTATGCCTAACCCAAGAACATAACTGAAGCAGCATACCAAACCAGGGACAATAGTCCTAGCACATTAGTCATCTTCCAGTGCAGTGGCCCAGGGCCCTGCTACAATACGCATAGGCTGCCTACAGGGCATGACTCCTGAATTGAGATTCATTACTGAAAAGGTTACATGTTGTTCCTTATTCTTAGATGGCTTAAAATATGGGATATGTTATTTTTATCAAAAGAAACATTTCATTTTAAAATAAAATGTTTTGCTTTTTAAAAAAATATCTTATTGATTATGCTATTACAGTTGTCCCATTTTCCCCCCTTCATTCCCCTCCACCCTGCACACCCCCTCCCACCCATAAAATGTTTTGCTTTATAGAGCCCAACTGGTAGCTCATGGGCTGAATTCGTCCTAAAGATATGTTGAATTTGGCTTGTTTTGAAGAATTTGGATAATTGGTTTGATTTTATATGAAAATGTTGATTTCTTTCTTCTCTAGAAAAATTTTAAGATTCAGCCACATTAGACCCACATTCCAGTGTGGCAACAATTGGCTGGAGCCTTAGGATGCTCTATTCCACACCCACTTAGCTTTTTTCAATTTAAGTTTGCAACCCTTGCTGTAGAGCTTATCTTAAATTTTATCTGGAACTTTTCTAACAGTGACTTGAAAGGCCTGGAGTCTGAGGTGCCACCTCCTTAAGTTTCTTATAATCAAGTTCAGCTGGGCAAAGTAGGTAAGAACTGAAGACTACCTCCCTATCAGTTTGGCTTAGTTTGTTGGGCGTTGTCCTGCAAACTGAAAGGTTGTTGGTTTGACTCCCATTTGGTTTCGGTCCCATCAGGGAGTGTACCAGAGACAAATGATTGATGTTTCTCTCCTTCCCTTCCCCTCTCTCTAAAAAGAAATAAATAGAATTTTTAAAAAAGCATGAAGACTACCATATTTGATCCTACCAGATACTACCCATATTATTCAGATTAAGATACTGAAGACTTCTGTAAAAGACAGATTTATCAGAAATGAACAGTGCCTGAGGGAATGTGACCCAGGACAAATCTGTGCCATTGGGAAGAGTGGGAAGGGAAAGGTGCAGAGAGGGGTCCTGAACATGGGCTGCTGTTCTTGGAAAGGTGCTGAGTGTGAGAACTCCTGGCTTCCAGAGACATGGGTATCAGGTAAAAAGGCCACTTTGGTATGGTGCTTCTTTCTTCCTTGGATGTAATATTATATAACAGAGGAGGGAGAAGCCGTTCTTCTGCATTTGGAGTTATTCTGAACTGTCTTTAAAGTTTGCTTTGCCTTGTTTTGCAGTGATAACATTCAGCAATATCTGATGACCAATAATGTCCCTGAGGCAGCTTCTACTCTGGTGTCTATGGCAGAACTTGACATCAAGCTTCAGGAATCATCTTGTACTCATCTTCTTAGTTTCATGAGAGCTACTGTTAAATTCTGGCACAAAATTCTCAAAGACAAGCTTACAAGGTAAGGAATTTACTCGTATTTTATGATAATTGCTTTCACATGGTTATTTAGTAATCATTATATTTTACTGAAATATATGTGTTACTTTTCTGTTACAGTGATTTTGAGGAAGTTTTAGCACAGCTTCATTGGCCATTCATCACATCTCCTCAGTCTCAAACTATTGGCTTAAGTCGACCAGCCAGTGCTCCTGAGATATATAGTAACCTGGAGACACTATTTTGTCAGCTTCTGAAACTACAAACCTCGTATCTCTGTTATAGTTAAAACTTACAAAAATGTATTTCTCTAAAGTAGATTTGTGGCTAAAGAGTAAACTTTCTGAAAGTGGCCAACAAGCCAAATGGGACTACTGGGCTTAGACTTGATCAGTATGTGGTCACAGAGTTGTGGCTTGTTTCTGTTCACAGTGAATTGCACATGGGTGGGAGGGTGTGGGTCAGCCTGAAATATGTGACTGACCCAAGTTTCACTCACATAGTCTCTTGGGACAATAGAGAAAATGGGCAATTGGAAGGAAAACTATTAACTTAGTGTTATTTTAATAAAATGATTATTTGAATGTTTTCTTACTATCTTTTTACTTTTAGGAAAGATTAATTCTAATAACATTTTTCATGCTCTTTTTACTTAAATCACATATAATGTATGTGTCGATTACGTATTATCTGTTATAATTTTTATTTAGTATCTTTATTGGAAAAATATATCATGTATATACATACATACATGTATGTGTGTGCTTTTCTTTTCCCTTAACTTGACTATGTCAGAGATGAATTGTTTACTGAGCCAAAACAACTTCCAGAAAAATACTCTCTTCCTGCATCTTTGTCTGTCATCCCGCCCATCCAGATTATGCTCACTCCCCTTCAGAAGAGGTTCAGGTATCACTTCCGAGGGAACCGACAGACTAATGTTATAAGCAAGGTATGCTTTACCAACTTTTGTCCTTGGTCTTTATTAATAGCACATGTTAAGAGTTTCTGTACTTTTCCTGGTTTAAGTTAAAATCTGATTCTATTAACGTTTCTGTTTTTCTCTAAAGAGGCAAATTCCTGTTTTGTCACTGCCCTGTGTAGATGTATTTTGGGACTTCATATTGCTACATTGTAGGAATCTGGTCACTTATCATCACATCATCTGACCAGTTTCTCAACTCTCCCTTTGGGTGTACTGTAGCATTTGCTGTGGCACTTTTTACAACTGGATCCACATGTAAATTGCTCCTTCAGGTTTATAAATATATCAGAAAGTCAAAAGATAGTAGAGCGTTAGCTTTCAAAAAGAGGTGCTGACACTGAAATGATTTGTAGCTGTGCACGACAGTATGGGAATAAAGGATGGCAATCAGCAACATTTTAAGGAGGGACTGCATCCATGTGTATTGGGCATATTGGTGAGGTTTTTCTTTCATTTAACATGAGAAACAATTAATGCATTTGTTTTCAATGAAATTTGATTAAAATTGTTGAGAATTATAAACTTGTTGCCTGCAGAGGGGAGTGGCTGATACAACCTTGTTTATACTTGCATTTTGCTACAACTAATGCAATTCAAGCCCAGAGGGGTTCAGTAAGTGCTTTGAATTAAATGTTATTAAATGCCAGATTACACCAGGCTTTGTATGTGTCATATGTAAATGCACTTAAAGGCTTTACAGAAGTGTTAAGGAATCAAGGGGTACACTGTTATGTTTGCATAGGAAGTAGAGTGGCAATGGATTTTTGGTTCTCAAGTTCAGCTTGTTCTTTTGTATTGGGTTGGCCAAAAAGTTCATTCATTTTTCTGTAAGATGGCTCTAGTAGTGCTTAGTTATCGTTAACTTCATTTGAAATAATTTTGTTCGATTGGGACAGTTGTCATATAAGCTTGCATTAAGTAAAACTTACCAAAGTTGGTGAATTTTTGTGTAGCCATTTTAATATTGAAGATGGAAGAAAATACACATCTTGGGCATGTTATGCTTTATTATTTCAAGAAAGGTTGAAACACATAAAAAGATTTGTGCAGTGGAAAATGTGCTGTGACTGAGTGAATATGTCCAAAGTGGTTCATGAAATTTCGTGCTGGAGATTTCTTGCTGGATGACACTCCAGTCAGGTAGACCAGTTGAATTTGATAAGAGATCAAATTGAGACATTAATTGAGAACAATCATGTTACACCACGTGGTAGATAGCCAACATACTCAAAATATCCAAATCAATAAAGTTATTGGTGAAAATGAAAAATGTGTCCTTTATGGAAAAACTAAACAGACTTTTTGGCCAACCCAATACTTTACGGTTTTCCTCCTCTTTTGGATTGTGTGTTGGTGGAAAGAAGAATAGAACCAATAGTAGACAGTGAGACAAAACAATAAATGTAAAGCTGTAGGGGAGGTAGTAATAATTTGAGGTGAGAAAATTTTGTGTTGCCTGCTTTTTAAAGTGTGGTTCTTGTAGTCCTGGTACTCTGATATCAAGCCTAAATTATGCAGCTTCTGAGATTAGAGATTGACTCTTATTTTTGTGTTCCTTAAGCACACAACAGGGATTTACCATTTAGTAAATGCTTTTGAATTACTGTCTGGCAAAACTTGGAAGGTTTATATTGTAGAATCATCTCGAGGGACAATTTAAAATGCTGCATACTTTACATTTTCTTTTCTATAATTATACCTGTTTTAAGGCACATATAATTTTTGTAATGTAGAACAGCCAATTTTTTTCTTGATTTATATTTTGGAAAAAAAAAAGAAAATAATGTTTAAAAATTATTTTGGAATGTTATTCCCAAAAAAGAAACAATTTAAAAGTCATCAGTTCTTTGTGATACTCATCATTTTATGTATTTGTAAATGCTAGGTTTTAAATATATATGGCATTGTAAATTTATGAGTTTATTGACATAAGCCACATTAGCAGAGTTTGTGGGGATTATATTAGGAAACATTTGATTATTAAGTTTTGCATAAGTTTAAAATTCAGAGTAGAAATTGTGTTCTTACATATAGGAATTTTCAACTAATTTTTGTAAGTGCTATGCATATACAATGAAATACTGTAGAGCTATTTAATTGAAACTTTCTAATTGGCATGACTAAAGAAGTAAAACTGTTTTACCTCTTTCCTTAGCCTGAATGGTACTTGGCTCAGGTACTTATGTGGATTGGGAACCACACACAATTTCTGGATGAGAAGATTCAGCCAATATTAGACAAAGTAGGCTCTTCAGTAAATGCAAGGGTAAGAGACTCAATCCTAAGCATTACAGTTTGAGTGTCCCTGAGTAACTTGCCATTTATATTATCTTATGCTTGCTTATGTATTTCTTTTAGCTTGAATTTTCTCGGGGCCTTGTGATGCTGGTTCTGGAGAAGTTAGCTGCTGATATACCTTGTCTGCTCTATGACGACAATCTCTTTTGTCACTTGGTGGATGAGGTGCTGCTCTTTGAAAGGGAACTGCACAGTGTTCATGACTATCCTGGCACATTTGCTAATTGTATGCATATTCTGTCAGAGGAAACCTGTTTTCAGAGGTGGTTGACTGTGGAGAGAAAATGTAAGTACTCATGTGGCCATTAGGCGAAGAGAGATGTCTCTTTTTGTACATAGGGATTTTTTTTTCTCCATATAAGCATTTCTTGGTCAGGGTTTACCAAACTGCCTTCAGAGGTCATTTTCTTTTCTTCTTATCAAATGTCAGTTTTTCTGTAATTGCACTCTACCTGTTTTTAGAGTGTAATATTCAAGCCAGTAGAGTTAACCGTTTTATAGATTTTTACATGCAATATTTCTTTTCTTGGTAAAATCATTTTGGATGCAGCTTGTCTAGTCAGTATTAACTATTTTGAAAATTTTGGGTGTAGTTGGTGAGAAATATCTTGTTTAACTTTGGAATAGAACATGTTAAACATAGTGCAACTAGTAAGAGGTTGCAGATTTGTTTATTTTTAACAGAAAAGCCGTCATTCCTAAAAAACTGAGTTGAAAAATTAGAAATGACTCTAACTACTTGACATAATTCTTTTTTTGCATATCAGTTGCTCTTCAAAAAATGGACTCAATGCTTTCATCAGAAGCTGCCTGGATATCCCAGTATAAGGATATCACTGATGTGGATGAGATGAAAGTGCCAGACTGTGCAGAGACTTTTATGACACTCCTCTTAGTTATAACTGGTAAGTATAAGTCTCTTAAGATAAAACTTTGTTTTAAAAGTACTGGTTCTTTCCATGGTACTTTCTCAGGTAGTTCAACAAAATTAATATTACTCGGTAGTTATTATAAGATCTTTAAATTCAGTTTCTATTTTAGCAGAACTGTACCATAATATCCTAGGTTTCAGATTTTTAATAATTTAAGATCCTAAACATTGGTATATATGAAGGGGAAATTCCTGAATTGTTACATAAAAATAAATAATTTTATTACCTGAATCCCCCTGCCATTTAGTTTGTGTCTTCAGTAAATGGTGATTGACCAAAATTTTTAATATTTCCTTCACTTTGATATGTTAAAGATTGTAGAAGAGTAAAATAAAGTAACTTCAAGGATTGGAGTAGTAATTGGAGGGAACTCTTCTTATAGTGCAAGTGTATCCTGACCAAAGGGTGGCATAGCAGCCTCCAGCCCCGGTCAGTCTGTGGCCATCCACATTGCCCTACTGTAGAGAGGCCCTCTGGTTCTCCAGGTGCCACCGAACCCTCATTACCACCATCCTCTTCTGTCTTGTCCATTTCTTGGGCCAGTATATATAACTGAAGAAATTCATTCCAACCTAGTTAGTAAATAATTCGATATCCTTGACTTAAGAAAAATATGAAAAACACAAACACAAAAGCATTAGAAAAATTCATGTCTTTTAAAGAACATTTTACAGCACCCATTTATGATAAAAACACTCAGCAAAGTGGGAATTGAGAAAGCATTCCTCAACATAATAAAGGCCATATATGAGAGACCTACAGCCAACATCATACACAATGGGCCAAAACTAAAATCTTTTCCACTAAGATCAGGAACAAGACAAAGTTGTCCACTTTCACTAGTTCTATTCAATATAGTATTGGAAGTATTGGCCACAGCGATTAGACAAGAAAAGGAAATAAAAGGCATCCAAATTGGAAAGGAGGAAACAAAGCTATCATTCATTGCAGATGACATGATAGTGTACATAGAAAATCCTATAGACTCGGCCAAAGGGCTGCTCGACCTAATAAATGAATTTGGCCAAACAGCTGGATACAAAGTCAATATCCAGAAATCAAAGACATTTCTGTGTACCAACAATGAAAGAGCAGAAGCAGAAGTCAAGAAAAAAAATCCCATTCGATATAGCAAAAAGAAAAATAAAATGTCTAGGAATAAACCTAACCAAGGAAGTAAAAGACCTGTATGCAGAAAACTAGGACTTCTGGCCAAGATGGAGGTGTAGGTGGACACACTGTGCCTCCTCTCACAACCAAAATTAAGGACAACAAAAATTTAGAAACAAACAAAAAAAACCATCCAGAACTATAGAAAATTGAACTGTACAGAAATCCAACAACCATTTATCTAGAGCGGTAAGAGGGGCAGAGTTGTGGCAGGAAAAAGTGGAGATGCGGACCACGCACACAAGCAGCAGTGGCTGGCAGATCACAGCCACACAGGCAGTGGCTAGCAGACCCCAGGTGCACAGGTGGCAGCTAGCGTACCCTGGGCATGGGGTGGCAACTGTGCAGACCCAGTGAGGTTGCGAAAGGTAGCTGGCTGACCAGGTGGTCCAACATTCACGCACAGATAATCCAGGTGAAGGGGAAGCGGCAGAAGGGACTGGAATCTGAGAGAGCAGAGCGAACGCCATTGTTCCCTCTCAGACCCCACCCCCGCATACAGCATCACTATCTAGCGACTGGGCTGCCCTGCCCTGGGGAACACCTAAGTCTCCACCCCACACTACGTAACAGCCACGACTAGACCAAAAAAAAAACAACCCCCCAAAAAAACCCAAAAATGGCTCAAATGGGAGAACAAATCAAAGCCCCAGAGCCAATTCATCTAAGCGACGAAGAGATAGCCAACCTATCAGATGCACAGTTCAAAGCCCTGGTGATCAGGATGCTCACAGAACTGGTTGATTTTGCTCACAAATTAGATGAAAAAATGAAGGCTACAATAAGTGAAATGAAGAAGAACGCACAGGGAACCAACAGAGATGGGAGGAAAACTGGGACTCAGATCAATGGAGTGGACCAGAAAGAAGAAACAAGCAACCAAACAGAAAAGAAGGAAGAAACAAGGATTCAAAAAAATGAGGAGAGGCTTAGGAACCTCCAGGCCATCTTTAAACATCCCAACATCCGAATTATAGGGGTACCAGAAGGGGAAGAGGAAGTGCAACAAGTGGAAAGCTTATTTGAACAAATAATAAAGGAGAACATCCCCAGTCTGGCAAAGGAAATAGACTTCCAGGAAGCTCAGAGAGTCCCAAAGAAGTTGGACCCAAGGAGGAACACACCAAGGCACATCATAATTACATTACCCAAGATTAAAATGAAGGCGAGAATTCTAGAAGCAGCAAGGGATAAGGGGACAGTCACCTACAAAGGAGTTCCCATCAGAGTGTCAGCTGATTTCTCAAAAAAGACCTTATAGGCAAGAAGGGGCTGGAAAGAGGTATTCCAAGTCATGAAAGGCAAGGACCCACATCCAAGATTGCTCTATCCAGCAAAGATGTCATTTAGAATGAAAGGGAAGATAAAGTGCTTCTCAGATAAGGTCAAGTTAAAGGAGTTCATCATCACCAAGCCCTTATTATATGAAATGATAAAGGGACTTATCTAAGAAAGAGGAAAAAAAGATGAACAGTAAAAAGATAGTAAACTCACAGGTATTAGCAACCACACCTAAAACAAAAGCAAACTAAGCAAACAGCTAGAACAGGAGCAGAAACACAGAAATGGAGATCACATGGAGGGTTAGTAACAGGGGAGTGGGAGGAGGAGACAAGGGGAAAAAGTACAGAGAATAAGTAGCATAGACGGTAGGTAGAAAATAGGAGGAGGGCAAGATTAGTGTGGGGAAAGTAGAAACTAAAGAACTTATGACACATGGACATGAACTAAAGGGGGGGAATGTGGGTGGGAGGGGGTGTGCAAGGTGAAGGGGAATGATGAGGAAAAATGGGACAACTGTAATAGCATAATCAATAAAATATATTTAAAAAACTAAAATAAAATAAAAAACAGTAAAAAATAAATAAAAGAAAACTACACAACACTAAGAAAGAAATCAAAGAAGACACAAATGGAAACATATACCGTGTTCATGGATCGGAAGAATTAACATCATCAAAATGTCCATACTACCCAAAGCAATTTACAGATTCAGTGCAATACCTACTAAATTAGCAATGGCATATTTCACAGACATAGAACAAATACTTCAAAAATTTATACGGAGCCATAAACGACCTGGAATAGCTACAGCAATTTTGAGAAAGAAGAGCCAAGTAGGAGGGATTATAATACCTGACACCAAACTGTATTACAAGGCCACTGTAATCAAAACAGCCTGGTACGGGCACAAAAACAGGCACATGGACCAGTGCAGTAGAACAGAGAGCCCAGATATAAACCTAATTCTGTACGGTCAATTAATATTTGACAAAGGAGGCAGCAACATAAAATGGAGTAAAAGTAGCCTCTTCAACAAGTGGTGTTAGAACTGGACAGCTACATGCAAAAAAATGAAACTTGAACACCAAATTACACCATACACAAAAATAAATTCAAGGTGGATAAAAGATTTAAATATAAGCCGTGACACCATTGAAGTGCTATAGGAGAACATAGGTAGGAAAATCTCAGATATTTCACGCAGCAACATTTTTACTGATATGTCCCCTAAAGCAAGGGACATAAAGGAAAGAATAAACAAATGGGATCTCATCAAAATAAAAAGCTTCTACAGGGCTAAAAAAACAGTATTACAATAAAAAGAGAACCAACTGTATGGGAAAACATATTTGCCAATGATACCTCAGACAAGGGTTTAATCTCCAAAATATATAAAGAACCTACACGACTCCACTCTAAGAAGACAAGCAACCCAATTAAAAAATGGGCAAAGGACTTGAACAGACACTTCTCCAAGGAGGACATACAGAGGATCCAGAGACACATGAAAAGATGCTCAGTGTAGCTAGCTATGAGAGAGATGCAAATTAAAACCACAATGAGATACCACTTCACACCAGTCAGAATGGCCATCGTAAGCAAAGCAACAAACATCAAGTGTTGGAGAGGTTGTGGAGAAAAGGGGACCCTAGTGCACTCACTGTTGGTGGGATTGCAGACTGGTTCAACCACTATGGAAAGCAGATGGAAATTTCTAAGAAAACTAAAAATGGATCTACCTTTTGACCCAGCAGTTCCACTGCTAGGATTATATCCTAGGAACCCTGAAACACCAATCCAAAAGAACCTATACACCCCAATATTCATAGCAGCACAAGTTACAATAGCCAAGTGTTGGAAGCAACCTAGGTGCCCATCAGTAAATGAATGGATCAAAAACCTATGGTACATTTACACAATGGAATTCTATGCAGCAGAAAGAAAGAAGGAGCTCCTACCCTTCGAGACAGCATGGATCAACTGGAGAGCATTATGCTAAACGAAATAAGTCAGTCAGTTAAAGACAAATACCATATGATCTCATCTTTAACAGGAACCTAATCAACAAAAGAAGCAAACAAGCATAATATAACCAAAGACACTGAAATTGAGAACAGGTTGACAGTCACCAGAGGGGAGAGGGGAGAGGGGAGAGGGGAGGGAATTTCTGGGGAAAAGAGGAAGGGTTTAGAGCAACAAGTATAAAAGACACATGGACAAAAGCTGGGGGGGGGTGGAAATGGGAGGGAGCTGGGGAGGGCTGGTGCAGTGGGCTGGGATGGGAGTAGAAGACAGAAAACTGTACAAGAACAACAATTAAAATTAAATAAAATAAAGAACATTTTATTAGGGAAATTTTCAAACATATACAGAAGTAGCATAATATAATGAACCCTCAAGTATCTTTACTAAGATTTAAAACAATTATCATTTTTCCTTGCCAGGTAGCTCAGTTGTTTAGAGCATTGTCCCAATACCCTAAGGTTACAGGTTCGATACCCTGTCAGGGCATATACAAGAATCAACCAATGAATGCATGGATAGGTGGATCAACAAATGGATGTTTCTGTCTCTTTTTTCCTCTCTCAAGTCAATAAATTAAAAATAATAATAATTACCACTTTTCTATTATATATTTTTCTCCCCAATCCCCCCCCCTTTTTTTCCTGGAGTATTTTAACGAACATTTTTGACAACTTACCACTTCACCTTTAAATTCTTAAGTAAGTATCTTTTTTAATCTGTCCAAGTGCATCCTTCTTTTAAAAAAATGTCATTTTTTTAAGAAATGGAATGAATTTTTGTAAATAATAATATGCCTTTTAAAAATTTGAGGCATGACTTGCAATATATACCGTGAAATGCACAGATCTTATGTATACAGTTCATTGAGTTTTGACAAATACATATACTTGTGAAACCCACAACTTTAGAAAGTTTAGAAGTAGATCCATACTTGAATGATCAGTTGATTTTTGACAAAGGCACCAAAGCATGTCAATGGGAAAACCTGTAATTCTGTCATATACAATACTAAAAACCTTCATATGTCTGGTTAACTTTCTCCACAGATCGGTATAAAAATCTTCCCACAGCTTCCAGAAAGCTGCAGTTCTTGGAGTTACAGAAGGACCTGGTAGATGATTTCAGGATACGATTGACTCAGGTGATGAAAGAAGAGACTAGAGCTTCCCTTGGCTTTCGATACTGTGCAATTCTTAATGCTGTGAACTATATCTCAACAGTACTAGCAGACTGGGCTGACAATGTTGTAAGTTAATGTGCTTTTATATTAAATAACACAGTTAGTAGTTGTTCAAACTGTTAGTAGTTTGAACAATTTTTACCTTTTGAAATGTTGAATCTATAGCAAGCAAAAAATACACATTAGGCAGAATAAACTTATCCAAACTTAGGAGGTGTGATTAAAGTACACATTTTTCTAAACCAACTCTAAAACTGTTAAATAATACTAATATTTTTATAATTAGAAAGGAAAGCCAACATTTCATGAAACAGTTGTTTATAGAACGAATCTTTTTTCTCTTTAGACTTTATACATGGGAAATATCCATATATGGTGGTAATTGCCATCTCAGAAAAAGATAAGATTGAATAATGCTGTCAAAATCAATAAAATCCAGCACTTTAAGGAAAATAAAATAATAACACTTGATACCTCTTGAATACTTTAAAAATTATAAAGAATCACAAAAATAGAAACTATTTTTAAACTTTTAATTATTTCATACATTACAGAATTATTTAATGTTATTTTCAAATATATACAAGAGTAAATAGAATAATAAAATAAATCTGCAAATGACTCTTCTTTGCTTTATTTAAACCTCTCCTTCACCCCCTATGTTTGATTATTTTAAAACGAATCTCAGATATCATACTAATCTCTAAAAGATAATTCCTTTTAAAAAATATATAACCACAATACTATTATAACATCCAAAAAATTTATTTCTTACAATATGTAAGTTTTAAATAAATTAGGGAGGTATGTTTTAAATAAATCTAAAAATCAAAACCTTGGGTTCAGTTAAGTAATGTAAGGCCTTTTACTTCCAAGAATTTTACTTATCATTCTTTTCTTCATGCAGATTCCATATGTTGACAGAGTTGGTCTGCCTAAATATATTTATTAAACAATATATTTATTTTTACTCTTCTCATTAATCCAAGGAATATATTGGCTGTCATGGCTTTCGTAACCAGATTTTCCAATATGTACTTCCAGCCACAAGTGAAGAAACTTAATTGGCCTTTATAACCTAACATACATAGATTCATTCCTATAGCTGTTTTAGATATTAAAATGATCTCAGAAGGGCTCCAGGAACTCCTCCTTGGACAGGGTACCCTAAGGTTAGGAATTGCTATTCTAAGATCATCTGTGTGGGTACAAAAATCAGCTTAGATTTTCACCAGCTTGTCCCATGAAATAGGTTTCACAATAGGAGGCATTAACAGAAAATAAAGATGAGCATAAAACAGTGAAATATACATTAAATGGTGAAAACACTAAATATACTGAGGATAATGAATATGAAGATACATTATAAATGTAAATTGCAATATATAATTGTATCATGAAAATAAGACAAGAAAGTAAAATAAAAACAGCTATTCTCAAACATTTGCTTTATAGGGATCCCATCCTGTACATAGAAAAACAGAAACTTTATTTAAAGAAATAATGGCTGAAAACTTTTTTAACCTGGGAGAGGAAGCAGATATCCTGGTCCAGGAAGCACAGAAAGTTCCAAACAAGATGAACTCAAAGAGACTCACATTAAGACATACTGGAATTAAAATGGCAAAAGTTGAAGAGATAGTCTTGAAGGAAGCAAGAGGAAAAAACAATGAAACCCCATTAGGCTATGAGCAGATTTCTCAGCAGCAACATTATGGACCAGAGTGGAGTAGCAGAGTATCTTTAAAGTGCTAAAGAAACCTACAACCTAGAATAATTTACCCAGCAAGGTTATCACTTAGAATTTAGAGAGAGATGAGAGTTACTGGTCAAACAAAAACTAAAGGAGTTCATTACCATTAAATCAGCTTTACAAGAAATATTAAAGGTTCTTCGTAAAGCAGAAAAGGGAAGACCATTACCAGACATAAGAAAATGTGAGAAAGGAAAACGTATCTCACAGGTAAAGCCAAATCAGGCATGTAAAAAGCTGCTATGAGGGTCAAAAGAAAAAAGTATCAAACTCTAACTACAATGAGTAGTCAGGAGACACAAAAAGATGTGAAACATGACATCAATAACAAAGCATGGAAGGGGGAGTAAAAATTGTCCAATAGAATATATTGGAACTTAAATGCCTATTAGTTTAAAACAGACTGCTATAGATATACATATGAACCTCATGGTAACCACAAACCAAAAACCTATAAACAAAGAAGAAACAGAGAGGAACCCAAACAAAATAATAAAAACAGCAAACAACAAGAGATCAAGAGAAGAAAGAACAAAGGATAACTATAAAAACAGCGAAAAAACAATGAACAAAATAGCAATACTTACTAATAATTACTTTAAATGTAAATGAATTAAATGCTCCAATAAAAAGACTTAGGGTTGCTGAATTAGTTAAAAAACATGACCTATCTATAGGATTACTTAAAAAACAAGACCCACCCTGGCTGTTGTAGCTCCGTGGATTAAGCACAGGCCTGGGAAACAAAGGGTCCCAGGTTCAATTCCCAGTCAGGTCACATGCCTGGGTTGCGGGCCAGTTCTCCAGCAGGGGGTGCATAAGACGCAACCACACATTGATGTTTCTCTCCCTCTCTTTCTCCCTCCTTTCCCCTCTGTCTAAAAATAAGTAAAATCTTTAAAAAAAACAAGACCCATCTATAAGAGACTCACTTCAAATTGAAAGACATACAGACTGAAAGTGGAGGGATGGAAAAAGGCATTCCACATAAACAGAAATGAAAAGAAAGCTAGGGTAGGAATAATCGTATCAGACAAAATAAACTTTAAAACAAAAAAATGTTTTAAAAAGACAAGGAGATAACATAATTATAAAAGGGTCAACCCAAGCAGAGGATATAACAATTGTAAATAGCTACACACCCAACATAGGAGTACTTAACTATATAAAGCAATTGTTAATGGACATAAAGGGGAAAATCCACAGTAATAAAAAATAAATAATAGAGGATTTTAATATTTCACTCACACCAATAGATAGATGATCTAGACAGGAAATTAATAAGGGAATAATGGCCTTAAATGTTACAGTAGATCAGACTGACTTAATAGATACTTATGGAACATTTCATCCAAAAATTGAAGAATACACATTTTTTTTTCAAGTGCACATAGAACATTGTCCAAGATAGATCATGTATTAGGCCACAAAACAAGGCTTAATAAATTCAAGAATTCTGAATTCATATCAAGCATTTTTTCCAACCACAGTGTAATTGAAACTAGAGATCAACTGCAGGAAGAAAACTGGAAAAAACACAAGTACATGGAGACTAACATGCTACTAAACAACCAGTGGATCAAAGAGGAAATCAAAACAATAAATAAATAAATAAATGGGAAAGTAAATAAATCAAGCTGTTTACTCTTGGGGTGGGGGGAAAGAACAATAGGGGAACATGTTTCAAGTTTTAGCCTAAAAATAAAAACATCTAAAATAATATCTGTGCAGTTTTTCAGCAAGGTGAACAGAAACCAGTAATTTTCATTAAATACTTAAAAGTACCACTTTAAAAATGTAATAGATAAGGTAGGGATTGAAAAATTACAGTTAAATAATTAGATCGATTAACTGAGGATTGGTGGTAAGTTCATGGTATACTAAGGAAAACTTAATTTTTTAGTGTGCCACATGAGTCACAAAGATGGACAAGGGAAATTAATTTAAAATTTCTGTACACTGTCAAATCATAATGCAATAAAAAGTAAAAGCAGAAATGATATAGGGAGAAAGTCTAGAAAACATGACTTCAATTATGAATTTATGACAAAAATATAGTACACTACTAATGTATTATATAATTTGTTGTATACAGAAGAATTATGTACTGCTAAAACACAAAGAATGTATTCCTTTACTGTGAAATTTAAAACAAAAGTCTTTTAAATATGGGTTATAAGCCAAAATAAATAGAAAAAATAAACATACAAATAACAGATATAAACAAAATAAAAATCAGACACAATCATAGTTTAGTTTGTACTCTTGGGCTGTAACAATAATTATCTAAAACCTTTCTTTTCTACAAAAATGTTAGCTGAAATCTATGTGCATATCATTCTGCTGAGCAAGGAAAATAAGACAATTATTTCACAATTATTATTTCAAAATGAATACAGGTTAGAGTGTTATGATCAGTGCATTTATCTTCATGAAGTCACCTAATCAGAATGCATTAGTTCACTGTATTCTTTTGTGTCATACTCCTAATTTTAGTAAGTTCTTTATTCACTCAGCCCCCACACTGCTCCATTTTTTCCCTAAGCTTTTTTAATAGTATGAAACAAACTGTCATTCTTGATTCTTGTATCAGATGATTTAATAAGAAACTCTTTCAGGGAGAGATTTTTAGCTTCAATGAAATATTTGTGGAACATCATTAACTAATTTATTCAGTGCCACAGCCTTTAACAAAGATGGATTGGCTATCATTCCTATTCATAGAAAATTACCTGATGCTGAAAATTTCCTTCTGATACTGAATTAATGTACTTCTGTCAACAGAGAAATAACCATATTTTAGAGTTGACTCTTCAAATCATGGATGAATTCTGTGTTCTAGTATGTTATTATGGTACAAATTCTGTTTAGTATTGAAAGTCTTTTAATCATCTTCATAGTTCTTCAGTCTCTGAGTGCTTCAAATAAAAACCATTAAGGCTCTTCTATTACATACTTAGGAAAAGAAAAAGGAAAAGTGGACAAGAATTCACCTTGCACTCATTTAGATTCTCTACTGACAGCTGTCTCTCCACTGCCTGATTGTACCAAACCTGACATGTCCAGCCATTCAGAATTAGTTTTTCAGGGGTAGGTGACAGAACCCTGATTCATAGACCTAAGTGGGGAGTGAGAAAGTGAGGTATTGGTGTAACTGAAAGGATTAGGCATGGCTGTTCTAAAGTTGTCTTCTGGCTTCATTCTCAGACATGCTCTGGTAAATGTGGTCTCTCACATACCATCAATGAACAATTACTAAGAGTGGCTATCCTTAGCCTCCTGTTAATGGACATTAGGTTCTTTTCAATCTTTTGCTAATATCCACAGCACTATAGGGCAGAAAAAATAATACTAACTCTACCTAAAATACCACTGTAAAAATGACATTTTAATTTTCTTAACTCTTACATCTGCTAGGTTTACTGCAACTTTAAATTTGTCTAGAAAAAGTGAGGAGTACTTAAGGAAAAGCATGGTAGCCATCAGGGAAATGCAAATTGAAACCACAATGGTATACCACTTAATACAAACTAGAAGGGCTATGATAAAAAAGACACAATAACAGTTTTTGGCATGGATGTGAAGAAATTTGAATCCTCACACATGGCTGAAAGGAAAATAAGATGTGGTAACTGTGGAAAACAGTTTGGCAGTTCTTACCCGATCCAGAAGTCTACTCTTAGGTATACACCTAAGAGAAGTAAAAGCATGTACACACAGAAACCTGTACACAAATGTTCATAACGGCATTATTCATAATAGGCAAAAAAGTGGAAATATCCACTTGCCCATCAAAATGTGGTATGAAAACATAGATGAACCAATGAAAACATTATATTAAGTGAAAGGAGCTAGTCACAAAGAACCACAAATTATGTGATTTCATTTATATTAAAGGTCCAGAATAGGCAAATCCACAGAGACAGAAAGACTGAAGAAGGCATGGGGGATGATGGCTTAGGGTGTGGGGTTTCTTTTTGGAGCAATGAAAATGTTCTAAAACTGACCATGGTGAGAGATGCACAACTCTGAATTCACTAAAAGCCACTGAACTGTATACTTTAAATGATTGAATTACATATGAGTTATGTTTAAAGCTGTTTTAAAAAGTATCATAATAAATGTGTTAATATATTTTACTTTCAGTTCTTTCTGCAACTTCAACAGGCAGCCCTGGAGGTCTTTGCAGAGAATAACACTCTCAGCAAATTGCAGCTGGGACAACTAGCCTCTATGGAGAGCTCTGTCTTTGATGACATGATTAACCTGTTAGAGCGTTTAAAGCATGACATGTTGACCCGTCAGGTAGACCATGTTTTTAGGGAAGTTAAAGATGCTGCAAAATTGTATAGAAAAGAAAGGTAAGTTCTCTGTATTTTCTTATAAGTCAACTCTCAACTCCAGTTTGGTAAAAGTTAAAAGATGATATACACAGTTAGATTTTCCAACGTATTTAGGTGGTACAGAGTTAGGCCTTTTGCACACCAGACTTTTAACTGTTTCTAATAGAAGGCTTTCTAAAATATATTCATTCTTAATCAGAATAAACAGACCATAATTTAACCTTCAGATGTGTCTGTAAGTACAGAGAGCTGATGTATGATATGGGTTGAATGGCCTAGCCTGTCACCCATTTTAAAAAGTAAGGTGCTCCTGTCTCCTCTGCACATGCTTGTATTGTCCAGTTTATCTTCCTGCCTTAACTCCTGTGGACCCCTGTTACCTCTGCCAGACTGAGCTCCTAGCCAGAAGGTAATCTCTTTTGCTTTAGCACAGTATGAATCAGTTTGGAAGTGTTATTAGTCCATTTTGCTGAAAATTACAGAATAAAATAAGTTGGTGTCTTAAATGTTTTACATTTTAACTTTACAGTAAGTTATATTTTACATTTTAACTTATTCAGTAAGTTATATTTGGGGGATTTAAAAATTTAATCTGTCATCTTCATTAAATAAAGAGTATTTAATTGAAAGCTAAAGTGTAAATATAGGTATATTTATTTTCTGAGTTTTTAATGTTGGACTGTACATCTTAGCTAAAATGCTCAGGACAGTGTACCTCCCCAAATTTAAAATTGGTTAAATCTTTAAAAATACAAAGTGATGAAAAATTTTATGGTAAAAATTAATGTGCTACAGGCAATGCTGTTTCTTCTCCCAGGTGGCTGTCCCTGCCATCTCAGTCCGAGCAGGCAGTGATGTCCCTGTCGAGCTCAGCTTGCCCCTTACTGCTTAAGCTACGAGACCGTTTACTTCAATTGGAACAGCAGCTTTGCTTCTCTTTATTTAAAATTTTCTGGCAAACGCTTGTTGAGAAACTGGATATATACATCTACCAAGAAGTAAGTAAAGAATAGACTATATTTGGGGGCTGTGATAAAGGCAACTGTGATATGGATTAATCTTTCTTTCAGATCATTCTTGCTAATCACTTCAATGAAGGAGGAGCAGCTCAGCTGCAGTTTGATATGACACGGAATCTTTTCCCTTTGTTCTCCCACTATTGCAAGAGACCGGAAAATTACTTTAAACAGTAAGCTCAGTGTTTAACAACTGATTCTGATGTATGAGATCATTAGAGGAGGTTAAGTCCTTTTTTAACAACTTGAGGGTTCCAGTGATGTTAAATGTATTATAGCATCAATTAAAAATATTAAATATTTATTGTGTACCAAAATAATACAGGGTCGGGCAAAAGTAGGTTTACAGTTGTTCATATGGAAAATAATACAATAATTAATAAACAATATTAATTGTTTTGCATACTCACAACTGTAAACCTTTTTCCCCACCCTGTATAAGATTTGACTTATGACCCCCAAAAGTTCACTAGAACTGGATATAAATTATATGTTGGGCTTTGTTTTCTAGCATTTGGTATAATGCTCAGATTATTATTGGGGAAATAAATAGAAAATGAAGGCAAGTGCAGTTCTGCCATAGTCAGTTAATATAGGAAATTAAAAATATGTCTGGAACCTAGTAACAGGCCAGGCATGTAGAAAAACTTTTGTTCTTAAACATTTTATGTTAATTTTGGTTCTAAGTATAACTATAAATGTATATAAGAGAATTCTTATAAGTATTTTTAGAAATTATTGATGTAAAATTTAAGTTATTTAGGGTGTTTCCGAGATTATAAAATATTCTTTTTAAATTTATAAAACGAAAGATTATTTTTGCTTGATTCAGTAAGTTTTCTATTTGTTTTAGTATTCTACTTTTCTACTGCTTTCATTTCATATCTTAATTTTCTCTTTTCCCATATCCTAATCTACTAAAGTCCTAGCTACATTTAACAGAATGTTAATATCAAGTATTATATTGTGGGAAGTAATAGATACATACTGAAAACAGTGATCCTATTACTTTATATTAATCTGAAGAACTATAAACTCTGCATACTTACATCCTAATATGTTAAAGGAACCAAATAATAAATCCACACATACTTTTTATTGAGGGAACATGGCCTAAGAGTACAGGGAAGCTGTTTAGTTTTTCAAAATGAAATTGTTACAAATAATGTGGGTGATAAAGATAATGGAGATCTCATTTCCCTCCTGCCTTTTTTTTTTTTTTTTTTTTTGGTAACAGTGTAAAAGAAGCCTGTATAGTTTTGAATTTGAACATTGGTTCTGCCCTGCTTCTGAAAGATGTCCTGCAGTCAGCTCCCGGGGAACCTCCTACCACAGCAGCATTAAATGAAGTTGGAATTTACAAACTGGCCCAACAAGATGTTGAGATTCTGCTTAATTTGAGGACACACTGGCCTAACACTGGAAAATAATGAATCTTTTTTTTGTTTTTGTTTTTTGTTTTCCTTTTTTGAACAAGAGGAAGCCAATTGGATTAAGTTATATGATGAAGTTCCGAATTAATGAAACTGGATAACTGAAAACTTGACAGAATCATTTATTATCTTTGACTTATAGGTTATTAAAATGCTGACCATACTTCCTTAGACCTTCTGTTCCTAAGAAAACAAAAACAGAAAACTCAGAAGCCATGAAAACTCAGAGTAATTCCATTTACAAATATAATGCTGAATATGTCTTGAATAAAATATAAGAGCAGAGACAGTAAAATATAACCAACTTTCAATTCCCTATGTTAACTAAGGAAGACTGATGTGGATAATCAAACCCAGCAAACAAATTTTTAAAAAACCACTTTAGAATGCATGTTTTTAAGTGAAGTTCCTACTTAGTTTGGAAATCCACTGTATTTCCCATAAGAAAGCACACTAAGAGTGATGAAAATAGAATTGCTCTCATTTTCTACAAATATCCTTCCATTTAAAATACTTCCTAGCTCCATTTCATAGGCAACCTTTACTTTTGGATGAAACATTTCAGGCCACAGCACTATGCTTCAGTCTTCTCCGGGGTAGGGAATATAACTAAATAATTTTTGTTTAATATTTATGTAACTGATGATGAGATGGGTATCTTAAACTTTCTGACTTTTCCTTGACCTTGGACTATGTTAATGATTTCTTGATTAGTAAATTCTCAGTGAGTAAAATTTTTAAACAGACTGAGTTAGGTTAACTAGTCTTTCTACAACTATCAAATTTTGTTCCAATGTTTTTTTTTTCCTGACTGAGCATTTAGTTAATACTTTTTATGTTGTAATACTTCAAATCTAAAATTTTCATTCTGGCGTGTAACCTATGCTATTGAGAAACATTTGTGATAAATAATTTTGAGAAAATATTTTGGGAGAAATTCTATTACTCTGTATTTTATACAGAGATTTTCCAACTAGTCTATTGAACTCAAAGCTTTTCTGTTAATTCTCCTAGCAAAATGGGGCCTTTCTACCTCATTGTTTGAGAATTGCTGGGGTTTCCCATTGAGAAAAAAAATGAAGCTGGATGGAATGTCCTAACTCCAGTGTTTTCTCTCCAGGCTTAGGGACTTTTCTGTCAGCCCTCCCTGTACTCAATTTCCCATCAGCTGAAAATTTCTATCAAAAGGTTTTAAAAGGTATTAATTGTACTTCAAAATCATGGCACAATCTTTAAATATTACTCATGAGAAAATGAACTTACACTTCATTCCTGAATTTATCCAAAGTTATTCCATGCCCATCATCTTTGAAAACTTCATCTGCAGTACACAGACCCAGGGTATTTAGGGCTGTAAAGGTCAGAATGAAAAGGAAAATTTACAAAGTGAGTATTTTCATCTGGAGAAACATAGAATGACTACTAATTATTACCTCAATTTGTATTAGGCACTGACCTTCTCTGTACTGCACAAATGATAGGGTGCCTTTTTTCGAGGTGTCCATCATGTCAAACATAGCCACAATGTTAGAGTGATCCATGAAGACAGGAAAGGCCACACCTGTTATTTTGGCAATTCTCAGTCGTTCCAACAGAGATACTAAATACTCTCTTGGTTTATCTGTAAAAGAATAGTTCCGATTCTGTCTGATGTGAAGTTAAAATATGTCACACATGGACACAGCCATTTAACAATTATTAAATACCTGTGGTTCAAGGTGCTATACTAGGTACTGGGGATAAATGCCTAGCTTGTGAGAAAGGTAAGATATTGAAAACAATTACGTACGAGTAGTCTGTGCTCTAACACTGATGACTGTATAAAAAAAAGTCGAGAGACTACACCTAGGCGTTTTATCAAAAAGCTCTTCTGGAGGGGACAGGGGAGGGAATTTCAGGAGAAAAGGGGAAGGGTTTACAGGAACAAGTATAAAGGACACAAGGACAAAAACTGGGGTGGGGGCGGGGGATGAGAGGGAGGTGGGGGGGCTGGGAGCTGGGCGGGGATGGGAGTAAAAGAAAACTACATTAACAACAATTAAAATAAATCTTTTAAAAAAAGCTCTTCCGGTAATTCTAACATGCAGGCAAGAGTTAAACACCTCCAAAATTGAAACAGCATGATGCAGGGGAGAAAATGCCCAGCCGAAAAGAGTAAAATATAAATAAAAATATTCCGATTAATAGTCTCCCAACTAAGAGGCATAAACGTTCATTTCTAACAAAAGCAGTATTTCTAGAGGTAGGAGCGAGCGCGTGCGCGTGAAGACCGGGCGGTATCCTGGAGGAACGCGGGCGCGCGCCGAGATTTCTGGGAACCGCTGCTCGTGGGCAGACGGGTGAGACGGAAATCCGAGTGGTAGGCAAGACTCTAACCTGGCTGGAAAAAGAGCAGGGAGCTGATGAGATAGTTCAGCAACTCCATAATCCGATGTTTTTTCAAATAATTCCTGGCCTCGAGCTCCCTGCTGCGGCAGCTGCTGCTGCCGGCCTCCATCACTTCGTGTTGGGCCGTTGCTACGTGTCCAAAGAGCGCCGCGGCAGTTCGGCTCCGCCTTTGCCTCTTCCGCCGGTCACGTGGTGCTCCTTCTCCAGGCGTGACCTCGTTGTGATGCTCTACTTCACACTGCGGGGTGTGAAGGGGTGGGACAAAGGGGGGCGTGGGGCAGTCGTGGAGAACTGAGGGAGACCCGTGCGGAACCGTTTGTAGGCGGACGCTCTTCCCCTCACCGCCGGCGGAGTGCTGGGCCTGATTGTCTTTTCCTGTGCTCACTACTTGTTGATCCACTGAATGAGACCGCGTGTGTTAATTGTAAAGGATGAACTAATACGAGAAAGAGCTTGTGTAATTCTGGAGGTGGCCCGTGGAGAGTTCTAAGCAGCATCCTTAGTCTGAGCAGGCTGCAGCTCAGTGCTGGCAGTGAGGCAGAAGGGTAGCCTGTTTTTTTCTACCCGATTGTGGGTTATGAACCCACAATGATCCATGCCTGGATCCTGAGCTTCAACATCTGCTTCTTGACTGCATCTGCTGGTTTTATGAGGGAGGATCACTGAGTAAGGTGGGATGTAGGTGGCTAGCAGGGCCTCTACTCAGTTATTGTTATATTTGCAAAACTAATCTGTAGTCTGGGACTTCTGTCCTTGTTAGCCAGCTTCTGGAGCCTGTTCCCTTCCCCTTCCCCAGAACAGGCACTTCAGGAAGAGGAAGGACAAAGGGCCACTAAACATATGAAAATATTCTCAGCCTCATCAGCAATCCTATGAACAAATTAAAACAACAAAAAAGTCATATTATCTACCAGACTGTAATAAATTAGGAAACTGAACAATTTCAAATGCTATCACAAAACTGATTATGAGAATATAAATTTGTGAATTGAAATATTCACTTTGGAAAACGATTTGGAATTAACTTGGTAATATAAACATGTTTCTACACTATGACTCACAAATTCCACTCCTAGAGCAACTATTATACATGTGTACCAGGAGATATGTGCAAGAATATTCACAGCAGCTCTGTTCATAATAGAAAACACTGACAATGGCCCGAAGGTCATCCGAGTAGAATGGACTAAAGAAACTGTAGTATGGCATATAATGGAATACAATAAAGCATTGCAGCAATGTGTTTCAGCATTGTCTCAAGAATGTATACTGTATAAATATATTTAACATTTAAAACAAAAATAAGCAATATATTGTTTACAGATTTAAACATATGTAGGAAATTTTAAGAAATATAAGGGAATTATACTCACAAAATTCAGCATAGTGTTTGCCTTGGAGGTGAGAGGAAAGGGAATATAGGTTTGTGGAGGCGGACTTCAGAGATAATGGTAATGGGGTTTTTCTCTACCTGAGTGGTGAGTACACATATGCTCATGGATTATGATTCTTTATACTTTATGTGTACTTTATAATTCTTAAAATCTACTCAGCATTTAATAATATTTTTAAGCAATTGAAAAATAGAGGATGGAAAAAGAGGCCAGAAAGTCATTGCCAGGAGACTGAATGAAGCCGGGAATGAAAGAAGTTGCCGAGGTGCTGGGGACAAACACGGCTGGGATTGAACCTTCAGAGGTCGGGCCTACCTTGAGAATTCTGTGCCCTGAGCATCTGGGAGAACGAGAGATTTTATGGCTGGTGGTTGGGACATCGGCACTAACTTGAGCAAAGAGTGTTGCCAGTGAATGTGGGTTTCTTGCAGTGTTGGAAGGAAAGCATTCCAGGAGACCTTAGTTTGCTCAGTACTCTCTTTCACAACACACCTCAGGCAACTAGGGCCCCCAAACCTCCACTTCCTCCAGATATCATGCTAAAGAGAAGTGTCTAGATGCCATCTAGTGGAGTCAGCTATTCTCTGCCAAAGCCATATCTTCAGCCAGCTTGGGCTTAATTAATCATTATTCTAACATTTCTTCTTCAACTCCTTGCCCTTCATCTCTGTATTATCACTAATCCTTGTAGTGGTTTGGGAGAGGAACTCCGGTGGAAGGCTTTAATGCAGTGATTCTAAATCAGGACTGCATGTGAGAACCACCGGAAGTCCTTTCAGAGGCACTGAGGCTTGGGCCCCATTCCAGGGCCACAAAATTGAATCTCTTTCGAAGAGGCCTGAATATTGGAACTTTTATCGTTGTTGTTTTCAACAGCTTTACTGAGATATAACTGACATTTAATAAACTGTACCTATTTAAGGTGTACTCTTTTAAAAATATGTAAAATGTCTTTATTCATTTATATGGCAAATACTGTCCCCTACTAAAAAACAATGATCTGTCAAGCTTAGCTAGAAAATTCATGTCTCCTTTTTTGTATTATGTGTTAAAATGATATAGGATGCAGGATGCAAAAATCAATTTAATAGGCATTATTAAATAATTTCACACATGTGGAATCTTGGAAAAATAGTTAAAATTATAGATGAACATTAAATGTGGGCACATGAATATTCTGTACATATCAGTGAACTTAATGAAAGATGTATTTTCACTGATTTCTGGTACTCAACTTGTTTTCTGTGAATCTTTTTTGTTGTTGTTGTTTAGTTTTTATTTCATAATCACAAACTGAACTCTGCAAACCAGCTAGACTTGGAAGGGGTGGGGAAAACATGGAACCCAATGAACTGTGGTGAGAGCACAAAGATTATAGAACATTCCAAGCAGATGGGATGAAGGGGTGCGCTCCTGAGCTATAGAAGGAATGGTCTTGTGGTTAAGATAAAACCTAAGTCAAATTTATGAGAGTTATCCACAGTCAGTGGTGGTGATCTTCTTGCTGGTCTTGCTATTCCTGGACCCCTAGCTCTCCATGGCTGTCACAACATCCGTGCTGTCTTTTACCTGGTATGATGAAGACCACATACTTGCCATCCTGCCACTCAATCTTGGCAGTGCAGATGAAAAACTGGGAACCGTTTGTGTTGGGTCCAGCATTTGCCATGGACAAGATGCCAGGACCTGTGTGCTTCAGGACAAAATTCTCATCAAACTTCTCCCCACAGATGGACTTACTGCCTGTGCTGTTGCGGTGTGTGTGAAGTCACCACCCTGGCACATAAATCCCAGAATAATTTTGTGAAACCAGGAGCCTTTATGATGAAATCCTTTCTCCCCAGTGCTCAGAGCACAGAAGTTTTCTGCTGTCTTTGGAACTTTGTCTGCAAACAGCTTGGAGGAGATGCAGCCCAAAGGCTCACCATCGGCAGCAATGTTGAAGAATACAGTGGGGTTGACTATGGCTGGGTGCAGGAACGTCGGAGGCAGTGTCAGCATCTGAGAAGCTGCTTTCTGTGAATCTTTAAACACTAAATTCTAGCCCTGGCTGGTGTGGCTCAGTGGATTGAGTGCTGTTCTGTGAACTGAAGGGTTGCTGGTTTGATTCCCAATCAGGGTATTACCTGGGGCCAGGTCCCCAGTAGGGGGAACATGAAAAGCAACCACACATTGATGTTTCTCTCCCTTTTTTTCTCCCTCCCTTCCCCTTGCTCTAAAAATAAATGAATAAAAATCTTTTAACAAAAATAAACAAACAAACAAAAAAAGCAATTCCTGCTTAGCTCAGTGGATTGAATGTGGGCTGCGAACCAAAGGGTCGCCAGTTCAATTCCCAGTCAGGGCACATGCCTGGGTTGCAGGCCAGGTCCCCAGTAAGGGGAGCACGAGGGGCAACCACACATTGATATTTCTCTCCTCCTTCTCCTTCTCTTCCCCTCTCTCTAAAAATGAATAAATAAAGTCTTTAAAAAACAAAAACAAACCCAATTTCAAATCTTCCGATTCCAAATCTTCCAGCTCCTAGTAAAGGGCTTTCTCCTTTTAAATTTTCCCCAACTGATTTTTTTCTAGATGTGTTCTAGTAGCTGTTTGTTCTTTCAGTTGTTCAATTGCTTTCAATTTCTTCTTCAGGTTCTTGTTTTTTTTGTCTGTCTCAGGTTCTCCAGATGTTGATGGAGAGACAGCATTTTCTGCTGAGTTCTGTGGGGCGGAGAAGGTGCCAAATGTAGACTCTTGTCACTTCTTGCTTCCTGTTTTGCTTCTCTCTTAGCTTCATGTTTCCTTTGATGTTTAGGGTTGTTTTTGATAATTGCTTATTTCCTGGTTGTGGTTTCATATTCTGAGATGGTTCCTCCTCATGCAGTTTAGATTGGTGATTTGTTTCTTAAAGCTGGGGGTCTATAAGCTGTTGCAGCTCTAGGTTCTTCACTGGGTATGTCACTTGGAACTGCCTGGTCAGTATTATTTTTTTGGAAACATTCCATCTAAAAATGACTGCCAAGAAACCTGCCATAATTCTGCATTTGATGGCACATCCGACTAGTGTAAGACAGATGCCAAACCCCATTATTAACAAGTAACCTGGGAGCACACTTAGCTGTTAAAATAAGCTCACCATCTGGGTTACCAATTAAAACACGTAGACTTAGAGGGCACTGATTTAGAAATATTTGTAGTTTTTTAACAACCTGCACTTCCATTTGTCTCCTCACATTTCCACATCTGTCCAGTACTAATACATGTCCTTGAGGGCTATAGTAGGCTGCAGTATAAGGACCAGTTCCAAAGTCAAACACAGGATCACATTTCAAGTTGAAAATTGTTGCTTTGGCAGGCCGAAAACCATGAATAGCACTAAACTCAGTAGAACTGGAATTCCAAACTACGTCATAAATGGGGCCACTTTCTGGTATTTGAACTACAGCATGCACTCCGTTTGTTGCAACACAGTGCAGGGTTTGTTTTCCATCGCAGAAAGCTTCTGTCTTGTCAATACCTGTACTAGCTACTAGCAGCACAGCGGTAGCCTTTTTATTCCCTAGCATTGTAACCTTATCCGCCTTAAAGGAACTTTTATTGGCTAAAGCTGCATGAGTTCCATCAAAGTTGGGATACTGACATAATCTAACAAATAAAAGTGAATCCTAACTTCCTGGAACATAAACAGTCACCTTGCATGGTTGGGGTCCAGATGATAACATAAAATCAATTTTTTGCGAATATAATTTATTTGCAATTGTATTGAAATTGTTATTTTCAAAAAAATGAACTTCACCGTTAACATTTTGGGCACAAATTGTTTCCTCTTCTGACTAGGATAGACACCAGTTTTGCATCTTTTTCTGAAGGAGAGACTTCAAACATGTCCCAGTTTTCACATCATGAAGTTATAGGTTGGGACTCCCAGCTGTGCCATCTTTAGAAGTAGTGTGAGGCCGCCACATTGCCAGGACCATGTTTTTTGGTGAAAACCCAAAGCAAACTGCCTTTGGGAGGTTGAAGGGGTGCGATAGTCCCTGGTTGGTGACGTTGATAATATTTTTTCTCCAATACCCCAAGGAAGCAAGGTCCCATCCTTACTAAAGGTATAGACTTTGCAATTTTTCCCAGATTCCCTTGGAAACACTATGCTTTCTGTAAAATGTGGTGGTCTACCTCCTATGTACAGTCCTTCTAGTCCTCGTACTGTTAGGAGTGCTGTGGACAGTACCATCTCATCCTAGGAAGTAAGGGGTACTTTTGATGTATGTATGTATCCATGAAATCATCACTACATTCCAGATAAAGAACATATCCATCACATCCAAAATTTCCCTGTGTCCCTTTCTAGTTCCTCCCTTGCACCCCTCCTTTACCCTGTCCCCCCAACTATCACCAGGCACCTACTGATCTGATATATTTAGCTATAAATTAGTTTACAATTTCTAGAATTTCATATAAATGGAACCATATAGTATGTACAATTTTGTTTGGTCTGCTGTCCTTCACTCAACATTATTTTTTTTGACATTCACCCATGTTGTTGCATGTGTCAATATTTCATTTCTCTTTTTGGCTGAGTAAGATTCTATGGTATGGATACTCCCCAATTTGTTTACCCATTCACCCACTGGTGGACATTTGTGTTGTTTTCAGTTTGGAGCTTTTACAAACAAACCTGCTATGAACATTTGTGTACAGATCTTTGTGTGGACATATGACTTCATTTATCTTGGGTAAATAACTAAGAGTGAGATGACTGGATCACATGGTAGGTGTATGTTTAACTTTTAAAGAAACTGCCAAACTGTTTTCCAAAGCGGTTGCACCATTTTAAAACTGCTAGTTAGTAAGGGCTCTGCAGGCGACCCTAGTGCAAAGCCAGGACTGAGACACTGCATTATGGCAAGCTGTGAAGATTGAGCTGAGGGTCTGGAGGAGATGTGGATCAAGAGTCTTGAGAGCCTAGGAGTCCCCAGTGTATGCTCAGCATTATAGTGCCACAGCACACCTCAACCCAGGACACACGCTGCAATCTCCTGGGGAGCCTTTAAAAAATATGGTGTCTGCCTCTTCCTACCTGGGAGAGTCTCATGGAATTCTCTGTGGGCAGTGTTCCGGGAAGGAGGGATGCTATTTCAGGCATCACAACTTTTTAACAGACTCCTGAGTGGTTCTAGAGCACAGAGTGACCAACTGTCCTACTTTATTCAGGATCATGGGGAAGGGGGTTTTGATGCATGAAACTTTCAGTGATAAAAATGGGAAAGACCCAGATCAACCTCACACTTGGACCACTAGCATAAGGAGTTTGGGCTTTGGTACTGGATGGGTTTGTCAATCTGCCTGTCGATCTTGAAGATATAGCTCAGTGTCAGTGTGCGTGTTTGGGAGGGCATGTATGAAAGGGGAAGTGGGGGGCATGGGTGGCCAGAAGGGACTGTGAGTTGATTCTCTCCCTCCATTTTCCATTTCAATCAGAGACAAGTCAGAGATGCCTCAGCCAAGAGTTTTGCTTGCTGTTAAAAATGAGGGGGAAAGTATAAAGCACATTTTTCTTCTGAGAAAATATATGGTGAGGCAGTGTGATGTAGTTGTCTCTATTCAGACTGTCTCACTTTTAAAGTGACCACTAACCATTAATAACTATGTGATCTTAGGCAACATACCCAAATTCTCTGCCTCAGTTTCCTCATGGATATACTGGGGATGATATCTTTGCCTCACAGGGGATGTCTTGAGGATTGAATGAGTTAATATATGTAAAGTTTTTTTTTTAAGTGGTCCTGGGTGTATATTATGTGCTATATAAGTGTTTGCTATGTTATCTTAATATCTTTGTTAAAATGAGAAGGGGGAAGTCATGACTAAATATAGTTTCTATAACCTATGTCCACAGGCTCTCCTATTTGGTTTCTCATTGAAAGATTTTTTGGAGTAACATTTCAGATTTTATGTTACAGCTTTAAAAAACCATAGACTTGGTTCTGTGTGGAAATGCAGGAGGAACTAAAGGTATATTTAGCATTCAGTGACTCCTCGATCAATGCTGTTAACAGGTTCTGCGGCTTTAGCAAAACAACATATAAGGAAACCAGTTTTACCATAGCTGAATTGTGATAAACAAGTGTTAAGTTCCTATGGCATCTCATCATTACACGGAAATGACATTGAATGAAATGTTATTTGAGGACCTGCTGCACACTTAATGTTCTTGCACAAATCATAAGAGAGACATTAAGTTTGGAACCTGGTAATTTTAGTTTCACCAAGTTATTTTATTGGTGCACTGCATTTTAGAGTTTTGTTTTGTTTTTTTAAATAGAAGACAGTCTAGTGGTGACACTACATTAGTCTTTGTGTTAGGCAGGGCTAACACAGGAGCCCACTTTGGCTTTGCAGCTGCTATTTAACAGGTACACAGGGTTCTGTGGAACTCAGTCTTGAGTCTGTGGAACTTAGTCTTTGTGGAATGGTAACATTTAATTACCTGAGGTAGTGCCAGATCTACTCAGAAGCAGTGTCCAGCTTTTCCTAAAAAGGCAAAAAAATGCTAAAAACATTTTACAACACTAAATTATCCATTTTACAAAAAATCAAAGTGTAGAAAACTTCGAGTGGCCACTGTACAAAGGATGGCAGGAGAAGATGACCTGGTACCCCCTTTACAGCACTGTATTCACTTTAAAAAATTCTGAAATAGTTTAAGACTCATGAGAAGTTTCAAAATAGTACAAGGTGCTTCCATGTACTCTTTGGCTCTTCCCAATGATAGTATCTTACATAACCATGTACCATGGTCATTGTCAAACTAGGAAATCAACATTGGTGCAACACCACTAATCAGTTACGGACTTCATTTGGATTTCACCAGTTTTTTTTTTTTTTAATTTATTTTATCTTTAGAGGGTAAGGGAAGGAGAGAGGGAGAGAATATCAATGTGTGGTTGCCTCTTGTGCATCCCCTGCTGGGAACTGGCCGGAAACCCAGGCATGTGCCCTGACTGGGAATCGAACTGCGATCCTTTGTTTCGCAGGCCCGCGCTCAATCCACTGAGCTACACCAGCCAGGGCGGATTTCACCAGTTTTTACATGAAGACTTTTTTTCCTGCTCTGTTTCATTTTTGAGGCTAGTTCTGTATTTCAGAATATCATATGATAAACTGAGTCTAAATTTAGCTCCCATCACACCAAATAGGTCTGGTTAAGCTTTAATTGGGTCCAACAAATTGAAACCCAGAATAAAATTTATGAACAACATTCTTTGAGCTTTCTAAATTGTTTGTATGCAGGATAACGTCAGGGGATCTCCTGTTTACACCATTCACATGGGGAGTTAAGGACCTTTCAAAAGAGGGTTCCCCACTTACTAGTTGTGTGATCTTGACCAAATTACTTGAACTTTCTAAACTTTGCTCTTCTCATTCTGTAAAATGAGGGTAATAATCTCACCTACTTGATAGAATTATTAAAAGGATTGTATTTGAAGAGATGTGAAACATAATAATGTTATTAGTTTACTGTTACTACTATGACTATTACTAGTACTAGAAATGTGGATGGTATAGCCATCACCACCATCACCATCAGTACTACCGCAACCACCACCAGTGGAATCCCTGTCCTTTCCGTCATTTTCTTGATAGTAGAGCAGTGCAGGTATGGCTTAGAGCTGGGAGACAGCTCCGGGTGCAGCCGGAAGTCTTTACTCTCCTAGTGGGGCAGATAGCAGGTTGAACAATGCGGTCTCTCCTGCCTGGGTTGGTGGCCAGGTGCATATAATCTAGTCTTCCCTGGCTGAAACTGAGACTGCATTTCCCAAAATACTATTAGTGCATTGATATCTATGGTTTTTATGAGAAGTCCTGCAACCTAGTCACCCTTGGTATTACCTCTAGGTGGAAGAATACATTAGGTTCCAAATGAAACATTTGGAGCACAGCCCACAGAGAGGGGTTGCTTATACAAGAAAGATAATTGCTTGTATGTATTTTTAAAAGATTTTGTTTACTTATTTTTAGAGAGAGAGGAAAAGAGGGCAAAAGAGAGGGAGAGAAACATCAATTGATTGCCTCTTGAATGCATCCCAGGATCGAACCTGAAACCCAGCCATGTGCCCTGACTGGGAATCAACACAGCGACCTTTTGGTTTGTGAGACAACGCTCCAATCAACTGAGCCACACCAGTCAGGTCTTGCTTGTATATTATTTTTGAAACTAAGATATCCACTTGGCCCCAATGTTATTTTCAAGTAGCAATAAAATAATTTATTTCAAATTAAAAGAAAAAGTAATAAAAATTCCTTAAAATAAAAATTGTTGGTTTGAATGGCAGTCATTTCCAAGTGACAGTAAATTTCTCCTTGCTGGCATTATTAGTGGATTAAATAATTTTGTGTAGTTTAGCATGAATTAATGTAGTATTGCTGGTCATAAGCACATCTGAGTATTAGACAGAATTAGGTGTGCTGGAACTGGCTGGTCCAGGCTCACAAGAGTCAGCTGTGCACCTCTCTCCCCCCTCTATGTCCAGCAAGGTCAAGCTGGTAGCTTGAAGTTGGCTATGGTGGGTGTATTAACATCACAGAAATCAGCAAATGCTTCCCCAGTCACTCTCAATGCCAGATGTTCCACATTTACCAGCATACCACCGAGTCCAGTTTATTTATTTTTTTAATCCTCTCCCAAGGATATGTTTACTGATCTTAGAGAAGAAGAAAGAGAGAAGAGGAAAATCAATGTCAGAAACACCAATCGGTTGCCTCCTGTCCTCGACCCAATGGGAGATCGAATCCCCTTTTGGTGTATGGGGGCAACGCTCCAACCAACTGAGACACCTGGCCAGGGCCTGACTCCAGGTTTAATTCAACAAACATCTATCATGCCAACTGTATGCCCACCACTATTTTAGGAAACATATAGCATTGAACAAGACAGCCCCTTGGAACTCTAAGGAGATCCCTATAGATAAACTTAACTTCAAGGAAATATGAAATATAGATGGTTTTGGATGAAAAAGCCCCCAAATGTCAATGTAACCCTTTTGGTAATCCAAACCAAGTTTTCTCAGCATCCAGTCTCTATTGGGCAAGTCCTCCTGTGAAGGATTGCTGCTAAAGCCATCCAAGCCATTCCATTTTTAACTACTTCCAGGAAAGTGCATTCCACAATTGTTCACCATAATCACATTTGATCACTTTCAGTTTCAGTTTTTCTCTGGTTTTGTATGCAGACGTTCTAAGCTGCCATGCCTAGAGCCAAGCATTGCATTGTATTCTCCTCTGGTAAACACTAAGGTGAGCTCGCCTAATGGTGTCAACATATTCCATTGTTAATTATGGGTGTTGATATTATATTCTAAATTTTTAAAATATCAAAATAGCATGACAAATTAATATTCTACAGTTTATGATGAAAACAGACTATATCGTGTCTCATCCCACCCCTCACCTCATCCCAAGGTAACTTTCTCTATGGGGCCTGGTAACCTTGAACCCAGAATCTCCATGTTGCATTCAGTTTTTTTTTGTTTTTTGTTTTTTTAATTATATTTTATTGATTATGCTATTACAGTTGTCCCATTTCTCCCCCATCATTCCCCTCCAACCTGCACACCCCTTCCCACACACATTCCCCCTTTAGTTCATGTCCATGTGTCATAAGTTCTTTAACTTCTACTTTTCCTACACTATTCTTGCCCTCCCCCTGTCTATTTTCTACCCACCATCTATGCAACTTATTCTCTGTACCTTTTCCCCCTCTCTCCTTCTCCCACTGCCCTGTTGCTAACCCTCCATGTGATCTCCATTTCTGTGGTTCTGTTCCCGTTCCAGATGTTTGCTTACTTTGTTTTTGTTTTTGTTTTAGGTGTGGTTGTTCATAATTGTGAGTTTGCTGTCATTTTACCATACATGTTTTTTACCTTCTTTTTCTTAGATAAGTCCCTTTAGCATTTCATATAATAAGGGCTTGGTGATGATGAACTCCTTGAACTTGACCTTATCTGAGAAGTGCTTTATCTTCCCTTCCATTCTAAATGACAGCTTTGCTGGATAGAGCAATCTTGGATGTAGGTCTTTGCCTTTCATGACTTGGAATACTTCTTTCCAGCCCCTTCTTGCCTGCAAGGTCTCTTTTGAGAAATCCACTGACAGTCTGATGGGAACTCCTTTGTAGGTGACTCTGCCTTTATCCCTTGCCTGCTTCTAGAATTCTCTCCTTATCTTTAATCTTGGGTAATGTACTTATGATGTGCCTTGGTGTGCTCCTCCTTGGGTCCAACTTCTTTGGGACTCTCTAAGCTTCCTGGACTTCCTGGGAGTCTATTTCCTTTGCCAGACTGGGGATGTTCTCCTTTATTATTTGTTCAAATAAGTTTTCCACTTGTTGCTCTTCTTCTTCCCCTTCTGGTACCCCTATAATTCAGATGTTGGGGTGTTTCAAGATGTCCTGGAGGTTCCTAAGCCTCTCCCCATTTTTTTGAATCCTTGTTTCATCCTTCTTTTCTGTTTGGTTGTTTGTTTCTTCCTTCTGGTCCACTCCATTGATTTGAGTCCCAGTTTTCCTCCCATCTCTATTGATTCCCTGTGCGTTTTTCTTCATTTCACTTATTGTAGCCTGTCATTTGTTCATCTAATTTGCGACCAAAATGAACCAATTCTGTGAGCTTCCTAATCACCAGTGCTTTGAACTGTGCATCTGATAGGTTGGCTATCTCTTGGTCACTTAGATGAATTAGCTCTGGGGCTTTGATCTGTTCTCCCGCTTGAGCCATTTTTGGTTTTGGTTTTTTTTGCAGGGGTCTGGTCACAGCTGTTATGTAGTGAGGGGCGGAGCCTTAGGTGTTCCCCAGGGCAGGGCAGCCCAGTCGCTGGGTTGTGATGCTGGATGTGGGGGCAGGGTCCAAGAGGGAACAATGGCACTTCCTCCGGTCTCTCAGATTCCAGTCCCTTCCTCCTCCTTCCCCAAGCAAATTGGGCCCTTCTGGTGCTGATTTCCACATGGGTAGGCTTGTGTACATTCTAGGACCCTGTGGGTCTCTCTAACGAACTCTCCTGTGAGGCTGGGATTCTTTCCTGGCACCTCAACCCCCACAAGTGTTTTCAATCGGTGCTTTTAGGCTTTATTTCCCCGCGCTGGGGCCCTGCATTGTGCAGTCTCTCTTGCTGCCTGTTTTCACCTGGTTTATCTGTGTGCCAATGCGTGACCGCAGTCAGCTGCCTTGTGTGCTTGCTTGGTCTGATCATTGCCTCCTCATGCTTGGTAAACGCCACCTGTGCACCTGGTGTGTGCCAATCGCTGCCTTGTGCCCGGAACAACTAGCCACTGCTTTTTCCTGCCACGACCCCTCTCCACCCACTGCTGACTCTGCCCCACTTACCAGTCTGGGTGAATCATTGTCAGACTTCTGTACAATTCAATTTTCTCTCTGTTCTGATTGGGGTTTTTTGGTTCTGTATTTTTGTTGTCCTTAATCTTGGTTGTGAGAGGAGGCACAGTGGGTCCACCTACACCTCCATCTTGGCTGGAAGTCACATTCAATTTTTTTTTTTTCAAAAAATAAGCCTTGAGTCCCTTGCTGAGGGGCTTGGGGTGGTGGTGGTGAGTAGCCACTTGGCTGCATGTGGGAGGTGAAGGGAGCTCAGGGGTCCAACAACCTCACATGAGATGAGACTTTCAAACCCCCTTTCCCGTTTTCAACCCATGGCTGCACCCCCTTCTCTGTTGTACCTACTGCCTCTGGGGGACTTGGGGAGAAAAGGGCTTCTCATTAGTGTTCTTCTCAAACTACTTTTTAACTTTGTTCTTTCTGTTAAGACAATTCTACTCCAAGTCTGCCATTCAGCTTTTGTGTCTGTGTGTAAACTTTTAAATTTTAAAGTGCATAATGAAATGAATGAATTTTAAGTATACAACCTGATAAATATTTCACCAATGATTATATTCATTTAGCAGGTGCCCAGGTCAAGGTACAGAACTTTCTAGCACCAGAAACCTCCCTCAGGCTCCCCAAAGGTAATGGCTCCCCAACAGCCATTCTATAAATCCACCCGTTGTATATTCATGGCTTTAATTCACCAAGTTTACTCTGAATGCCAGTTGATTAATTAAAATGTTAAGCAATGCTGGGCTTAGCGTGGACCTGGTGGGAACATCCTCCAAGTGTTTGAAAATGAGGGCGGGCCCTGAAAGCTCCCTCTGGTTATATCCTTTCACAGAAATATTCAGTCCTCTCCTTAGTGTGGTGCATCTAATTCATGACAAAATTTTCTCAGTTTATTGAGTTAGATAGAACCAAAAGACAAAAAAAAAATTGCAAACAAAAACAAAAACATGCATCTGATTCTTTCCACAAAAAGACATCTCGGAACCATGCTTTTCTTTCCCATTCATAATTGACTGTAGCCAGTCAATAATGTTCCTACTTTGCCTCTGCCTTTTCTGTACGAGTCTCTCCCTGAGCTCCGGTCAGTGGAGTGCTCCTAACCATGTCTGGGCCTGGGGCTGCTCAAGTAAACTCCTAAAAGTGTTCATGTGCTTCAGTTTCTCTTCTACAGTATAAAGGCCAATATCCCCTCATATGTTTGAGCTCACCTCTCACCTCCCTCTTGCCTTCTCAAGGACTTCCCTTCTCTGGGAACTGGGCCTTTCTCCTGTGGTCTCACCAGCATGTGAGCTGTAATTTGGCCTCTTCTTTCTTGAAAAACAGGATAAACAACAACAGCAAAACAACCCAAATCCCAACACTCCCGTGTGCTTTTTAATCTCTGTAAGACTTGTCTCTACAACTGAATTTCCTTCAGACCACCCCACACTGGCCTTAGCTCCCACCATTCCATCACACAGGCATTGCTAAGGTCACTGCAGTGGGTTGAATAACAACCCCCTAAAAGATATGTTCACGTCCTAACCCTTAGACCTGTGCGTGTGAACTTATTTGGAAAAAAAAAGATGTAATTAAGTTAAGAATCTTGAGATGATATCATCCAGGATTTAGGGCTGGCCCTAAGCCCAATGAAGATGTCCTCATTAGAGCTGGGCTGTGGGGGGTCTGAGGCAGAGGAGAAATACAGGGGAGAAGCCCACGTGAAGATGGAGTCGGAGATGGCAGTGGTGCATCTATAAGCTAAGAACTGCTAGCTGTCACAAGAAACTGGGAGAGGCAAGGAAGAGTGCTCCTTCAGAGCTCCTGGAGGGAATGCAGCCCTGCTTGATTTTGGACTTCCAGTCTCCAGAACTCTGAATTTGTTTTGGTTTAAAACAAATTCACATTGTTTTAAACCACCGAGTCGTGGTAATTTGTTATGGTAGCTTAGGAAACTGATAGTCACCAGTGATCTCTGTGTTGCAAACCCAGGCAATACCATCTACAGCCCCCATTTTACAGCAGTTGATTGTTCATTCCTTGAAACATCTTAGTCTTGGCTTCCAGGGAACCACTTCCTGTTGGGTTCTCTTCTGGTTGGGAATGCTTCAGCTCAGGGCTCTTTGCTAGCTTTTTGGTTCCACCTAACCTCTAAATGACTGCTTTTCTCCTTCTACATTCTCTCAAGTAATCACATCCATACCTGTGGCCCTAAGTATCATCCATATACTAAAGATTCCTAAACTGATGCCTCCAGCTTAGACCTGCGGATAGCTTTCATCATGTGTAGACCACGCCTTCTTGACATAGCAGCCTAGGTGTTTCATAGTTGTCTCGTACAAGAACAAACTATTCATGCACAAAACAGAACTTCTGATCTTCACAAAACATGCCCCCCCCCAAAAAAAAACCAACAACAACAACAACAAAACACCTGCTCCTTCTCTGGGTTTCCACATCTGAAGAAATCTGCACCCAATACAATTGCTCAGCCAGAACCTGAGTCATTCTTTCCCTTACTCTTGCATCCAAATCCTAAGCAAGTCTTATAACTTAATATGCAAACTATATCGCAGATCTACTCACTTCTCTTTATATATGTGCTGTCACCATCACAAGACCACATTAACATTTTGTCTCACCTGGTCTCTTGCAATAGCTTCCAGCTGATTCTCCACACAGCAGCTAGAGTGATCTTTTAACACATCAGATCATGCCATGTTCCTACTAAAAGCACCCCCCATGCCTGCAAAGGATTCCCACTGAATTAATTGCAAAATAAAAACTCTAAGAGCCTCTCATGGCCTTGTCCTTGCCTCCTGTCCCTCTCTCTCCCCCTACTCCACCCACTGTGGATCTTCCTTAGGGTCTAGGAATTTACATGAACTTCTCATACCTTGGACAATCTCTGCTTGGGATTCTCTCCCCACATTCTGTGCTTTCAGCTCACTTCCTCCGAGAAAACTCCCTGACAGCACTCCCCTCACACTTTGTCGGTTTCTCCTATTTTCTCTCATAGAACCATGGTATTTGCCACAATCTGTAATTACACATTTGATCATGTGTTTATTTTCTGTCTCTCCTACTGGTCTGCTTCCAGAAAGCAGCTGGGACTATGTCTGTTTCTCATCACTAAGCATAGAGCACCTAGTTCAGGGGCAGCCACAGCCAGGATGCTCCATAAATATTTGTTGAATGAATTCACTCTTCTTTTCTATTCCTCAAATGTACCAGTATGTCCTAGCAGGAAGTCTCATCTGGTGAGAATATATTCACCCAAAAGAAAAAAAAATCTAAATTTTATGAAAACCCAAAGACTTTGTTTTTTTTACAAACATATAAATTATTTTATTTACAAAGCCATGTTACAAAAAGAAAGTAAGGAAGAAAGAAAGAAAGAAAGAAAGAAAGAAAGAAAGAAAGAAAGAAGAAAGGAAGGAAGGAAGGAAGGAAGGAAGGAAGGAAGGAAGGAAGGAAGGAAGGAAAGAAAGAACTCAAAAAGAAAAATACAATCGCTCACTGGAGAGTGTCTCCAGGCCTGATCCTGAACCATGGCAGTATCAGTAGATACATGTTTGTTCTTTCCTTTTTACAACTGTAAGCCATAGAATTTACTATTTACACTTACTTTAGACATTTATTCTGCTTACAATATCACAGGCATGGAATGAATTCTGATAGTGCTAATACATAAAGGTGCGGGACAAAGAAGGAAAATACTTAGTGTTACAAAATATGGATCATAGAAAAGAAACCCGCTCCACAAGTGTGGCATTTGTTTAGAATGTTTGGACATGCTTTCTTCAAAATTCTTCTGGAAAAGGTTTTAAAATCAGTAGTAGGAAAGGACAAATGAGCAGGTGCAAATTCTTCTCTGTGCAACAAGTTATTTAATATACCCCATGACTGGCCAGCTACGTAAAACCCACAGTTTTGTTAAAGTGCCATGGGCCGACAGCGTTAACAAAATAGAAGGTGTAAATAGAAAATTTTTTTTCCTTTTTTTTAAAACAAGAGTTCACTGAGAATCAGCAATAATAGAATATGCTGTATAAACTATTCTCTACAAAGGTTGATCAGCATTATTTACAATTGGTACATTGATACAAAAGAAGGCATACAAGTTATCCAAGTCGCTTTGTTTTTATGGCTGACAGGTCTATGCATTGTGTTATGCTTAACAACCAGAACTTTCCTGCCTCTGTGGCTGGTGGCAAGTCACAAGATCTTCAGGCAAATAGGCGTGTGCAGTCAAGAGGCTGGGAGAGAGGGCTGAATAGGGGGTGGGGGTGGGGGGATGGGCAAAATAGAAGTACCCAAAGGGGATCACCCTCATAGTGCTTTATAGGCTGGTCCAGTTGAATTCCATTAAAACAAAACCAAAGAAAACCTTTTATTTGCATTCCATTTTTCAAGCTGTGAGTTTTGAATACATCGTTATAAAGTAAACCTGTGGTTGACTGTGAGGAAAGAAACATGGTGGTTTTTCCCTTTTTGCTGTTTTTCAGAAATGTCCTCACCTTGGTCAGAGCCAGTCTTTCACCGAGTCAGCAGCATTCGGCTGGGAGCCTATTTCTTCCAGCTTGTAATGCAAGATGCAGAGCTAAAATGTTTAAGCCTATAACTGAATTGCTCCTTGAGTCCCTGTTGAGACGTTATTTCTCAGAAGCAGACACTTCATCTCTCAACCTTTGTTTTCCCTCTTTGAACGTAAGAGTTTATAATTCAGAGGGTTATTTTGTTGCTGAGATTTTTTTTGTTTTTACTCCTGCAACTTTTACAACTCAAAATAAATTATAAGAAAACAGACTTCTAAAACCGAACAAGACAAAAATTGTGCAAAAATAACAAAGATATGTACACACTTTTCAGTCTGAAGAAATGTACAATAAAAACATAATTCAAAGAACATTTTAAAAATATAAACATTGCTTAAACTTTCCTAAGTTTCATATTGTTTTTGAAACTATTCTGGTCAGTTAGCTCTGTAATATAGTAAAACATAAATTATTACAAAATTAACACTATAAAAATTTACTTTAGGAATATCTTCTAAACTTTTTTCAAAGGGTCAAATCTTGTTTATAATTTCTTAAACATTTATAAGTCTTAAATCTGCCGTAACCTTTTTTAAAAAAGAAAATGTATCTTCCCTTCAATTTGCAGTCTCTTTTTTCTAAGATGTAAATAAACCAGCATGTAAGTGCACTTTTAACACTGTAGAAATAAAAATGAAATCATCTGAACTAATGTCCTGGACCCTAATATCAACTCATGATTTTTTAAAAAATCTACATTTTATATTAAAAAAATTTTAATAATCCTATAAGAAACACTGTCAGTGCAATTTCATTGACGCAAATCACTCCATTTGCCTCCCATCTTAGTAAAATCCAATTGTGTGGTGAAACTTAACAGTAGTCTGATCTTTGGGTTGGAGGGTGGGAGAAAGGAAAACGTCAGGGTGGGGATGAAGGTTTGTGTCCAGCTGCAACACTGGCTTACATTTCTGGTTTAGGGATGAAGCAAAACTCCCATTATCTGTGCTGTTATATCATTTGCAAAGTTACATGATGAATAGCACAGAACATTTCTTTTATATTGTGAGTTACTTTGCTGACTGTGATTCCTGATTAGAGCTTACAGTACTGATGTTTTTTTCAAAACTCCAGTGTGAAGTTTCTTGGCTGCAGAGCGGCAGCTTCTCTTCCCAATGGCTCTTCCTCACCAGGCAGGGGCTTGGCCTTACCACTTTCCCAGGGTAGCTGTGTCTGAGCTGTGGCCTCTGCTAACCCAGCGCACCCTGATGTATGGATGTGCAGATTCATAGGGCCGAGTGGCCCAGGCACAGAGGTGAGCGAGCCTTGCTAGTATTTATTCTCACCAACGGGTTTGACACACAGCCCTCCATGGAGCTTCCTCCCCCAGCCAGGCCTTCTCCTCTTGCCTAGTCCTCCTGGAGAGCAGCCTGAGAATTACCACAGCTGTAGGCACTGTACCTTCTCCAGAGTGGCTTTCTGGGGTCTTCCACCTTCTCCCTTGGGTGCTTCCCTGTCTGACTTGCCCAGCAAGGGGTTTTGCAGCATGGGTTCCTAGCAAGCTCGCATGACCACAGCCACCCAGTTCCCACCATCTTTTGAGGGATATCTTCTCTTACCCCCATTCTCTGCTTCCTGCTACCTCCCAGGCCCATTCCAGACTTGACCCAGTATATCCTCTCTGAGCTGCACAGTGGTATTGGGTAAACCACATCTTTAAAAGGTTGCTTTTCTCAATTTTACCAATAGCATCTGGCTCCTGCCATGCTGGTGCACTACAGGTAGCTGGTGAGTGCACTGAGCCACCCTTCTACCTCTGGTCTCTGCTCTCCAAACAGAGGCTGCTCCACAACAAAGCCTCCTTCCAGCATACTGTCCAGAGGGGAGCTGAGGAGAGGCAGCTTCTTCTGATGGCCTTGGAGACCCAGTGAGTGGCAGGTGGGAGGGGATGTCAAGGAAGGGATGGATGGGTGAGGACAAAGAAAGGAGCACTGCACGTGCTCAAGTTCAAGAGTTTCTGACTATGCACACCAGTTACTGATGTCCTGCACTGTCTGTTCTTATGGCTGGAGCAAAATGATGGTGCAATAGCTAAATCAGAAGCTGGAGGAGTGACCCAAGCTTTGGAAGAATGTGTACATGTGGCAAACAAAAGACAATGCAAAAAAACCACACACACAAAAAAAACCCAACCAAACAAACAAAAAAAAACAACACTGGTATTTCCTGTAAATTGCAAATCCGCGTTCTCTTGCCTTTTTTCTTTTTCTCTAAAACTAAAATTTGGTCTTTAAAAATAGAAGAAAGGCCAGAGTCACAGGCAAGGCCCAGGAAATGGACTCCCCCACTGCCCACTCCCTTTCCTCCCCTACCCCCAGCCTCCTGGGTGGGGTTGGGTAGCCAGGCATTGGTTTGGAAGTGGCTTCATCATCTTGTTATGGAAGAGTCCTTATCCTGCCGGGTCTGTTTGTGGTCTTCTAGAAAAGAAAAAAGAGAGAGAGAGAGAGAGAGAGAGAGAGAGAGAGAGAGAGAGAGAAAAGAGAGAAAAAAAGAAAAGTTTGGGATTACCACAAGGATTCAAGAGCAGAGTAAGTTTTTTCATCTATAACAAAAAAGGACATCATCCCAACTCCTGCAACCGGCTACAGGCAGCTGTAATTAGCAAATGAGGGGATGGCTATAAAGGACTCCTTAAATGTAGGGTAGCCACAAAGATCCTAGCTGTGGAGGAAGATGCAGGGACAAATCCTGTGGACATTCGAGGGGTTCTCTTTAGGAGAGAGGGTGGGAGTAAGTGACCTGTATTCAGTTTTTGTCTTTATTCGCTCACCTGGGAGGTTTCCTATCTAACCTACGAACAGCATAGAGAATCATCTAAGAAAGAAACTGAGTGTTGGGTTAAGCATAAAGACTTTGGAGACAGAGTCTTAGTCCAATCATCTGCACCTACAAAATGAGGATAATCCTTTTTGCCTCCCACAGTATTTGTTAAAAGGTTTAAGTGTATGTAAATGGTGTTTAGCACAGCACCTGCAGAGAAAGTGTTCAACAAATGATAGCTATTTATTATTATTATTACTATTATTATTATTATTACATTTGTTTAGGCTGACTGCCAGCATTTTGGGCTCCCATGGGTGCGCCTGGAGCTTTGGGCAGGTGCACTTGGCTACCTATGTAGCAGGCCTGCAGCAAACAGTGGCAGACTGCCTGAGCATATAGGAGCCACCCCCACCCCTACCAGCCTGGAAGGTGGGCAGCAGGTGCTCAGGCCCCAAAAGGGCCATAGTGCCTCAAAATAAATGAGACATCCACCTAGATATGGGGATACAAAGACTATTTCCCTGTAATCTTCATCTAAACTCTATTCCAGATTTGTGGGGAAACCCCAAAGCCTCAAACTGCAAACACATTGCATTTTGTTATCTATAAAACCTAAAGCACATCTAAGACAACACAACACAGCTGTATTTGTATCTTTTGCAATCATGTAGAACATGCAGAACCCCATCCCCTACTCTCTCTGGTCTCCCCTGGATGCACACAAAGGCCACTGGAGAAAATAATTTATGCATTGGCTATTCTCACGTCTCAAGTTTATAAAAACTACTAAGTCTATGCTGAATATTCGTACCAGAGGCCTTGAGAAGGCACCACCTGATATCTGCCCTGAGCAAGGCCCTTTAGTCAACATCATCTTATTTAATTTTCACAACAACCCTAGGAGGCAAGCATTGATTTTGCTATTTAATAGATGAAAAAAAAAATCAGACTCAGAGAAGTAATCTGCCTAATATTACATAGTTGCTAATAATAATAGTAGCTAAACTTGTGTGTTTGTTGTATCAGGCATTTTCTAGAGGCTTTATGTGAATAAATGGTCATCCTCAAAAAGCCATACGGGGTAGGGGCCATTATAATCCCCATCTTAATGTGAGGAAGCTGAAGCACACAGAAGTTAAGTAACTTGCTCAAGGGCACACAGTTAATAACTACTAGTTGTGGAAGCAAGACAACCATGCTCTTAACTGGAGATGAGATTTGGACCAGGGTCTGACTCCAATGCCCACATTCTTTCCACCCTGCTGATGACCCTATGAACTTTTGCTCCCCAGTAACTCACCTGTCGGCTGTGTCCTGGGCTGGACATGCTTGAAGGGTTGGATTGTGACAAAGCTAGGCTGCTATTTTTCCCCACCTGAAAGACACCAGGGAAGCCCTACTCAGGTATGTGAGCCAGCTTGGAAAGACCTACCCTCCCCACCATCCCATGTTTTGCTGGGGAAAGGAGAGAGGCTGCGTAATAACATGCTCACTTTCCTCTCATCCATTTGAAATGCGTTTCCACTTTAAATGGCAGAGAAAATGAACATGTTTCAGGGGGTACTTTGAAGATGCCCCTCTCATCATGGAAGGGCACTCTTAATTCTGCTTCCCAGATGTAGATACTGGGAGTTTTAGGGGTGAGGACAAAAGCATCTGGCTAGAGGCTTGCTCCTCCCCTCAGGAGCATCTAACTCAGCAGAGGCCCAGTTTTTCCATCAGCTACCAATGGGTTATACAGCTTTATCCACCTCTGAATGCAGCTGCAGACCCACCTTGCCTCTAGCCCAGACTCCCCTGGACCAGTGGGGGATAAAAGTCTGGGTCTTTTTCTGGTCAGTGTTCTGGCCAGGAGACACAGTGCACACCTAAGAAAAATAGCAAGATGGCACAGGTCTTTGCCATCAAGTGGGAGGCCAAGCTGGGTCCTTGGACAGTGCACTGGAGGCAAGCAGGTGTGGCCGTCCAGCTCCTCCCCTTCCTCATTGGCTTCCTTGGCACCTGTTGGGCTGGTCCTCAGGTGAGTACCATTCTACAGGCAGCTCCTGCCTTTGGCCTATAAGAACTGGTCCTCTACTTAACTTTGTATAAAGACATTTGTCTTACATTCACAGTTCTTTTGTTTAATTTAATGCTTCTGTGCAAATTCTGGCCTTACACTTGCCAGATACAATTAAACAGGCCCTCAATCAGTTGCCAAAGCACAGTTTTACCTTGAATTTCTCAACCTCACACCACACCCTTCCAACCTCCTAAGACAATTAAGAGATTCCAAAAGCTTTTTTCTCCAACACTTGGGAATCACTGGCAGTCACCCTGGACAAAGCCTTTTCTTAATGGCCTGGGACAAGCCCCAGGTATCACCTGCATTGGAGAACCTATGCAGGCTAGACCTGAGGCAGCCCGTTATATTCATCAGCTTTTTTGAACTCCTTCCTGATGGGTACTCACTGGTGGAGGCTTGCCTGCTCCTCTTACCACTGGTGGTGACTGATTCATAGTGTTTGCTGAACATTTCATATGTTCCTGCAGACCAAAGGGTCAAAAGAGCAAGCAACGTTTACTCAATACAGAGGCACTCCATTAACACAGAGGCATGGGGGGTAAGAGCCCAGACTCCAGAGCTAAATTGCCTGGTTTGGATCCCAACCCTACTATTTATTTGCTGTGTGACTTTGGGCACATTGCTTAGTTTTCCTGTGCCTTGGTTTACTCATCTATAAAACGGGGTGGGTCATAACAGGTAAGGAATAAATAAGTTAATATATCTGAACTACTTGGAATGGAGCCCATCTCATTAAGTATTAGCTGCAAGGACTCTCTAAAATGGGTGATACTATTGCCTTGCTGCTCAGGGTGTGGCCTGCAAATCATTGGCCTGTTAGAAATGCAGACGCTCAGGCTCCACCCTAGACCTGCTGACTCAGAACCTGCATTTTAACAAACCCCCAGGTAATTCATGTGCACTTTCAATTTTCGGAAGTCCTGGCTATGCCCTCCACCCTGAGACCTGGAGGTGGCACTGACCCACAGTTAAGCCTTATCATAGGGCCCTGGGGGTGCTGGTCCCCCTCCCCCTGAACACCTGGGATTGGGGAGTCAGAAGGCAGCACGGGCTCTAGTGAGACGACCTACGTCTCCCCCTCTCTCACCTTGGCCTCAGTTGCAGCTTGTCTGGCCCTTGGGATCCAAACTTGCTGTTTCTCAAGTGTTTACTTGTGATTTGTGAATCCCCCTCAAGATGTTCTCTTCGTGAGGTTTTAACAAGTCTCGTATAAAAATGACACAAAACAATAAAACATCTTTTTAACAACTGCCTCTTATCTCTCCCAAGTTCTCATCCCCAGGCGGGGCTAGGCTCAGGGTCTGGTCCACTTCATTCTGTGGCTGTGAGTCTGGGGCTACTGCTACAGTCTGCTTGCTGCCCTGGCACACCTAAGCCCCTTGGGCAGACCTGCAGACTTTGGTCCTCCCGCCAGACTCAGCCCCTCCTCCGTGCCCAGCTGGCATTAGCCTGGTGAAGGTGGGGACTTTCTTAAGTAGCTTCCCCAGCCTGAGGAGACAGACTAGACTTGAGGATGTGAACAGAACTCAAGGGAAAGAAATACAGATTCTTCTTGGGCCATGCCATATTCCCATAGCTTTCCTCACAATATACCATCCTATTTGTACAATGGCATTGAACAATTCTGTGCTGGTTGGTGTGAGTTAGTTTTACTTTTTGAAACAAAAAGTTACATCAGTAAGAGGGGGCCTGAAGGCTGTCAGGTGAAGTGAGAAAAGCAGTCACCTGGGAGGTGGAAGCATAAGCTATCACCCCACAGGTGGACCCCAATCATCATTTAACCTGCTTGGGCCTCAAATTTTCCTAAGGGAACTCCAAAAGACCAGATAAAACTTCTTGGCAATAGAACTCTAATAAAATCATCCTCAGAACCTCAAGATATAAAATAAGAATGGAGTGGGGAATTCAGAATCTCCTCGTGCCTCAGTTTACTCATCTACAAGGTGGTGGTAACAATTATACCAACTGCACTGGGTTGTGAGGATTAAATGAAAAAATATTTGCATAATGCTTACAAGAGCACCTAGCACAAAGTGAGCGCTGCAGAAAGTATTTGTTAAATAAACTGCCCTTGGAGCAGAGGGGGACAATTGCATATGGGAAAATGAGACAGAGTCACCTAACTAAGCAGGAGTGCTGCCCAGCTTCCCCTGCCCTGGGGACTGAGAAGGAAGTGCCGGGAGGTCCCTGGCAGGATGGGTCCCTTACCTGCCGAGAGGAGGTGCTGTTAACGGGATCAGGCATCGGTGCGAGAAGGCTGGGTGGGTTCTTTTTGTGAACGCTATTCATACCAGGCATTTTAGTGATTTTACAGGCTTTGCTACTAGAACTTGAGTTCTTACGCTTTTTTCCTTCTGATTTGTCAAAAGAGAGGGGCAGAGAAGACACAGCATTGTGTGAGGCCAGAGAGAGGTCCCCTGCAAGGGAGGGCACTGAGAGGGGACAGGAATCACTGCCGCTGCCCACCGAGCCCACGTGTTTCCCTATGTCCGTGGGGCCACCGGGCAGCGAGGTCCGTCCTGAGGGCTCCAGTTTGGCACTGAGTGGGCTCACCCCATTGTTTGAGTTGTGCATGGACAGACTGTTATAGGGAAGGGCCGCCTGATAGGAGTTCAAAGCTGAACTGGGATTCAAAACACAGTTCTTTTTGTGGGGCCCTGATAATGAAGACGGGAGGGATGTCTGCAAGGAGAATGAGGAGGAGGAGGAGGAAGTTGAGGACTGTGGCTTTCTCTTTTTGTTACTTGGAGACTCGTCACTACGGGCAGACAGGTCTTTGACTTTTGAGGATTTGCTGGTTTTGGTTTTGGATGGCTTGTGGGATGGGGAAGGGATGACAGCTGGTATCGGAGACACCGCGGATGGGGCCTTGAAGGTTGAGTCCATGATGCTGAGGGTTGCAGCCACATGAGGAAAAGCTGTGGTGTGTGACATGAGGGCACTTGGGTCCGGCGATGTCACAAAAGCTGCGTTTGAGAGCATGGCTGATGTCATTATGTAAGAAGAGGTGAGTCTCGAGCTGATGGGAGCTGAAGGAAGATACACAGCACTGGGGTTGCTGAAAGGCTGTAAAACGGATGCTGGAACAGGGGTGGTGATGTGAGCTGCTGGCGAGGGCATGGGGCTATCTGCCGCAGGAGGGATCTTCCTAAACATGAGAGAAGAGTGAAAGAGAAACAGTGAGAAACAGGCTTGGCATTCCTCAGAGGCTCGATTAAGTGTGAGTTATCAGGGCTACAGAGAAAACCCCAGTAGGACCAGACTATGGAAAATGAAGCCTTGAAGGATGGCAAAATCTGAATTATGGCCCTTCCCTAGTCCCTGTGGCTCTCCCCATTGCCATATCCAGAAAGCTCTTTTCAATCACTTTCAGGTTTTCCGATCCTGTTCTCCATGCTTGGCTAGTGGATAATGGCTGATTCAGGTTCATGAATAAAAGGCGATAGTGATTTAGAATATAAATTTCTCCAACAGTATTGGTCTCCTTTTTGCAGGGGTGGGGGGCCATGATGAAGGTGGTTTTTAATGAGAAGTGGTCATTTCGCACTTAGGTCCTGGCTTGACGTGAGAAGTGTGAGGGCAAGGCTTTGTCACCTACACACATGGGCCAGAGCAGCCTCTGCCCACCTGTCCCCCGCCACCCCTCACTGCTCTTGGCTCCAGGCACAGTGGGAAACACCCCTCTGCTCACAGGCCAGCCTCCTCTTGTATGTCCTGTCTGCAGCCTCTGGTTTGTTCCATAGAGAGGCATTTCCATGTTAGCTTGTGGCTACTGGCTCCTGCTGGCCAGGCCGTGGAAGCTGCAGGGCAGTGGAGGGTTGAGGCTGGGAAATGATGCAGATGTTAACTTGCTCAGACCCAGGGCTGACTTCTTCCTGTCTACCCCACCCTATGTCAGCTCTCACTCAGAGGAGCTGTAATTGGAATGTGGCTGCCCTTCAACAGGTCTTCTTGTTCCTGTGTTAGGAAGGGGTGAGAGAACAGGGACCCTCATGTATCCAGAAAAGGGGATCAGGAATTTCTAGTTTGTTCTGAAGACAAATGTAGGGTTTGGGCATAGGAGAACACATAGACAGGGAAGGTTCTCCTAGAGGTTGGGGTGCCTGGGAGCAAACGCCATGCTGCTTACACTCTGTGGAGTCAAGGCCAGAACCAGGTGGTGGGTCACTCTTCGGGCCTCCCTGCAAACTCCATCCTTTGACTGGTGGTGGAAGCGGCTCCCACTTCCAAGCCATGGCCTGATGTTGTTGCTACTCTTGGGACCAGGAGGAGCACAGAGCCTTGAGGATCACCATTTGTTCCAGATTTGCAGGAAAGAATACTGACATCAGGAGTCAGGTGAATATTCTCAAACTGGCTCTTTTTTATTTCTCACCTTTGCCCCCTCACCGTGTCCCCTGGGAATCATTTTCAGCATAGCTAGGGCTCTCCAGCAGTTAGGAATTCACTCTCCTTTGGAAGCAGCACTTGAAGGTGGGCAGGTCTGGCATCTGCAACCCAGGAGCTTGAAGCAAGGTGTGAGATGGGGCTTCTCCAGTCCCTTTTCTCCTGAGAGGCCCCCCTCCCAGCTGTGGCATCAGGGAACTCTGGAAAGAGGCCCTGCTGACAAGGACATGCCTCTCATAGCACTGCTCTCTCTGAGGATTCCATTTTCTGCCTGCCACTGGGTGAAGCTATGGCTTCAGTCTTTAGGGTGGAATCTGAAGGAATCCTTGAATATAGACAGAGTCCCTGAAAACATCAGACTGAAGAGATCAAAGATAAAAGGAAAATGTTGCCAAATACATTGTGGCCGTAATGGTGTTTGAAAATCTACTTTCTCTCAAGCCTAAAGAATGTAGAAGATCCTATCAGCACTAAACAAGTGCTCCAATAATTGCACTTATTGCAATGAACAAATGAGAAAATGAATAGATGTATGGATGGGTGAGTGGATGGTGAGCAGGTGAATTCTCAGTAGCAACAAACTATGCATGCTGGGCAAGGACTTCCATATAATTGGACAGGAAAGGTATAAACATGCCCTTAGAACTGTCGGGCACCATACAACCCCCTCTGAACAGTGCCAGGGAACATGTCTCAGCACGTGCGGCATCAGCACACTTGCCCTGCTGTCTCAGCTGCCTTGTTGTGGACTGTAGGCCTCCCACTCAATCTCCCCTCAACTCAAGTTTCTTACCAGTTAATCTGGATAGAAGTACATGTGGGCAGAGGTTTAGCAGTTACTTGTAATAAAAAGTTATTTACAAATATTTGATGACTCATTTAGAGAGGACCCCATTTAAGACCTTAACTGGGATTTCTCTGAATGTCCCAATTTGTAATTTTCCCATTCAATAGTATAAATCATGCTTCACTTGTGCTGACAAGCTGAGCTGAAGTACTTAATCTTGCCTCTCAGACACTCAGGATTGGGATGGGGCTATTTTTTGGCATAGTCTCTCTCCCTTTCCTTACTGTCCCCCTGATCATAAGTGGATAGCAGAGGCAGGAGAGAAGAACAAGGGGAAGCAGGGCAAGGGCCATGTGGCTGCTCACTGTTCCCGGGAACCCCTCTCCCCCATGCTAAGCAGTTTATGTTTCTGTCTAGGGGCCAAATGGCAGTGGATTTCAGCTTTGCGGGCTGTGTCTGGTTTAAGCTTTGCACACTGGCCTAGGGAAGTCCCGTAAAAAGCCCACAGATGCGAATAAATTACTGACAGTGCCCATCCTCCCCTGCCAGCTGGCATGGAGCTCCAGATGCTGACCTGGCTGAAAGAGAATACTGTGTTGGCGTCTCCTGATGCAGAGTTAAATGCTTGTTAAAGTAAAAAGAGTCTTGGCCGTTCCTTTTCTTCCTAATGTCTTCCACGCCCCCATCGGCTGCCATCCCTCCAAGTTCGGGCCCCTCCGGGCCTGGGGTTTGGGCAGCGAGGTTGAGAGGGCAGCGGGGTGCTACGCTCTCCAGAGTTGACACCCAGGCAGCCCCAATGTTGCTCAGTGACAGTAGATTGGTTAGGCAAGTCCTGAAAAGGGGGGAGGGACCTGATGCCCTGTGGCTCGGGTTTCTGTGCCTGAGGAGGAAAGGAATATGGAGCTTGAGCTGGCAGGACAGCAGGTAGTGAAATACAGATCAACACATTCCTTCCACGTGCCTGGGTTTTACACTTCCACAACACAGGAGAGCAAAGAGCTGCGAGAGTCACCAGGGCTGGCTGCCATCTTGGGGGAACAATCGCAGAAGGATAAATTAACAAATAACCATGAACATGGTAACCCCACATGCAGCACCAATTTGTTGCTGTTAAGAATGGACACAAGTAGGTATCAAGGGTGCCTTTTAGACATACTGGGCAGTCACTTAAATGGGAAGAAATGATAAGCTTCTCTTGTGGCCCTTTCCTACTTTATAGGAAGTATTCTCATTTAGTCCTAAATCCACTCTGAGAGCTTACTGCAGATACAACGGAGCTTATTCCTCCTAGAAGTTCAGGTCAGCACAGTGATAAAGAGGCATCATAGCTGCCGTGGAGAGAGGAGGAAACCTGGGAGAAGGGCAAGTTTTAAATTCTGTTCCCATCCCCAGTGCCAGTACCCTATCATTTCTCAGGAGTGCCTTCCTTGCCTCTCCTGAGCTTCACTGGGCTGGGTGAGGGCTTCAGAGTTAGCCTTCCTGAACCATCTGGGCTTACATCTGAGAGAGCTATGATTTTAAGCAATTATGATACCTTAAGAGCTCACCTTTGTAGGAGTAGGGGGTGGGGATAGCCAGCAGGCTGGTCTTGTTTTATCAAGTGCCCAGAATGGTAGTTTCTTATGTGCTGAGGTTTGAGAGGGTCTAGCCTGTCATTCCTTCACAACAGCATTTTCCTAAGAAGGTTTCTTCCTTTTTTATGAAACTCCTATGAAAATGTAAATACATTGGGAGGTGTTGGAGAATAAAGGGACATTAGAGAAATGGAATGTAAGCTTGGGTTTAGGTTAGAGAGAAGTGTGAGTACAGAGTTCTAGGGAGGTGGGAAGGGCCAAAGACAAGCTTAACCAACTTCACAACATCGCTCAGGATCTGCCCTGTTGGCCGATGTACATATTTTTTCATAGGATATTAAGAGATTAGAAATTGGTCCATAACCATTATGAAATTTTTAGTATTGACATTATAGCCTTAACATTACAAATAGAAATATATTTTTAATATCCTTAGGTGTTCTAACTCATAGCCAAAAGGCCCTTTATCACTGTTAAAGAAATAAAATTTTATCTAATACTCTTTTCATTTAGAAGATTACGAACACAAAAATGACCTCCAAATAAGACAAAGCATAACATACATCATATGTATCTCTGAAAAGCTGTAGGCAAGTCATTAAGAAAAGCTGACATTTAAGAATTAATTATGAATCCTGATTTCAGAATTGTTTTGTACTACTAAAAGCTAACTACTGATACTCATTTAGAAAGTTGGGGTTCAGATAGTTGTAGGGCAACTCTGATCTTACATTACACAAAAACTGCTCACTTACTTCCACATCTGCGAATTCAAGTGTTTTTCTACCATGGAGTTTAGTGCAAATCGAAAACGATCCCATCTTCTATCAAACACATAGTACCCTCGTCCCATGAGGCGACTCCCAAATGAGCAAAACTGTGAGAAAAAAGAAGTTTTAATTTTGATTACAGGCTAATAAGCTAATATAAACCATACAGAGAAAAATAACATTTGCATAAAAACACACAGAGGTACACTTAAACTCAAAATAAAGAAGCAAACAGTACTGAAGCCAGAAATATTTCTGCGGTGCTTTAGTTTGAGCTCTAGATTTTCTGCAGAACATCACATTATGACTCAACAATAGTGACATTTAATTTTCTGTGGCACTGAGGGCTCCTTCTCTATATCTGGGATTAAGCCAACATTTTAGGTTGAAGAAACCCAAACCAACAACAAGCAGCAGCCAGGATGATTTTTTAGCACCACCTGCTTATTGAGTCATCCATCTTCTTATGGAACCTGGTGGTTCCTTGCTTCTTATCACAGTAACAGAAAGACCTCATGCTGATGTTCTTCGGCCATACCTTTCCTATCTGTCATCAACAGAGCCACATCATTTCTAACTGGGCTACACTCCTCCTTTCCTAGTTCTGACCTCATCTCCTTTCCTATCAGCTCTTGCAGGCTGCCCAGGACACATCACTGCCTCCACACTTATACTCATGCTGTTCCATCTGCCTGTCTTCTTCCTTTTCCCCTGTCAACTCCAATCCTCCTTACCCTCAGTGCCCTATCAAGACTCTCATTTCCAATCACCTTTATCTGGGTAACATTGCCACTCTGAACTCCCACAACACATGTGCAGCATACTTTTTACATTTTACCTTGGAAATACTACATGGTCTTATGGTATATGTAATGCTTATGTGCCTGGTGTTTTTATTCATTATAAATGAATAAAGCCCAGGGACCCCATTCTCTTCAATGAGGATATCAGGGATCTGGGTAAAATGACGGATTGGAGAGGTAAGGTCCCATAAAATGTTTAAATCAAACTATTACATTTAAACCACATGGCTGAAATATGGGCAGTAAGATGTTTAATAAACATCATTTTATTATGATGTTAGGACAACCAGAAATGCAAAAAGCGGCCTCTAAGAAGGTGACATTTTGTTGGTCTAGAGCTCAGACAAGTCTGCAGATGACTCTAATTCAAATGCAGCTTCTCTCCCTATCCTTGGGCCTCGCAGCAGCTCCTGGCCTCCATCCCAGACACAGTGCTGGGTTGGTGCTTGCTCTGCAACCCTTCCTGGAACAGTTCTCAGGCACAAATGCGAAATTTTCCCTTTGTTTTGTTTCACCTTATGTTTTAGGGGTTTTGCATTAAAATCTTGTCACCCATCAAATCTGGTACTTTTGATGAAAAAGCCTTTTCTTTACTTTCATATTAAGTGCTTATTGATGAGGGAAGAAAACAATGCAAAGGGAATTCTCTAGTGTGGAGCTGGCCCCCAGCATCGTGTGGGAGCTGTTCCAGGTCTAGACATCTCTTCTTCCTTTATCTCATTGCTAAAGACACACTGAATGAGTGTCCTTTACAAAAATGATTTAATATAGCAATTGACCATGAGAGAAAAGACAAAACAAAGAAACAAATCTCGGTCTTTTCTATTTAAATCAGCACAACATTAAAGGCACACAAATCTGCTGTGGCCAGAGCTGAGCAAATCGTTTGTAGCCTGGCAGCTTGTCATTTGGACAAATACCCTGATGTGTTCCAGATTCTGGCCTCCTGGGAGAGCTCAATCTCTCTTTCCAACTTGGAAGCCAAAGGCACCTTTTTGTCTTTGCTACCTGTATCTCTAATTCCATAGAGATGCAAAGCCACATGCCCTGAGAGGCTCTTGTTCCTGGTCTTACACTATGTCCTCAACAGAGCTATAGATTTGCCTTTGGCCACTGCAGCAGACACAACAGGTTGCCAATCTTGCCAACTGCCACCCTACTGCCACCTCTCCCTGCCTTTTCCTGGCTAAGAGAACCACACTTTTGTTCTGATATCTGACACAGAACAGTGAGCAGGAAGGTGGGTCTCTTCCCAGAACCTTGGGATGAATCCTGGCTGGCTCCATCCCATGTCACTACAGTCCCATCCTTCCCTGCTGTTGAGTGGTGCAGGGGTGAGGGTGTGAGCCAGTCTGGTAGAGGTAAGGGGAAATTGGATAAGGAGTTCACAGGAAGACTTTCATCCCTATAAATGAAGACTCCCTTTTTGTTTGTACCTTTCTTTCCTGTGTAAATGATACTGGGTGAGGACTGGAGTTGTAGCAGACACACTGAGACCAGTATCCCTCAGCTTCGAACCACCTACCTCTAGACTTCTTGTGACATGAGACAATTAAATGACTATAGTACATGCACTATATGAGTTGAGTTTTCTATTACTGGCAGTCAAGGGCATTCCTAATTATCCCTCACTACTTCTGAATTAGCCAAGAGGCTATTGGTGGACCTCAGGTCCCCTCAACAGGAAGCAAATTTGGTCTTCATTCATCTCACAGACAGAGGGAGGAGGGAGTCAATCTTTCTTGATGCAGGATCGATTTCACCTACACAGTCCCTGAGCTCCAGAAAGAGTCAAAACTATTCCTGCAGGGCTCAAACTGACACCAGAGCAAACCAGCCATGGGGTCCCATGTGCCAGGCCCCCAGCATTCAGCTCTGTGATGGTAGCACCAGGCATCTCCTTCTCAAGTGCTCATATGGCAAACATAAATGCACCTCCAGCTCATGCCTCTTTGTGTTTCTCAGCTTGATTTCAATGATCTGAATAGTCAAAGTGGGCTCTTTCAAGGATTGGGAAGCAAATGACCTTTCTGTTTATCAGCAATCAAGCTACTACGAAAAGCCTTCTCCTTTCCTTAACACACAGACACACAGACACACTCAGTACCAGTGCCATATGGTCACACTCACTAATAACAATAAAAGTTCAGAACCAACATGGGAGAAACAACTAGGGCTGGCACCTGGCACACTGCTTAGACAGACAGCTCCCAATGCAGGTAAGCAAGACTAACTCTTGAAATCAAAGTCTCCATTTTTAGATGGGCAAAGCCAGAAGGTCAGCTCCCCAGTGCACTTAAATAAACACCATTTCTCAAGCATTATTACTTCAAGGTGCACCACAAATACTCAGGTGCTTAAAGGATTATAATACGTTTGGAGCCCTTTCCTTTCCTTGTGTTTTTCAAGCGTATTTCTAAGGCAATCGTTTAACCTCAGGGTTGCCTGTCCTGATGATCTCTCCTTAGGAATGCATGCCCTTTGACACAATCACCTAAATACCCGCAAAGCACAGGGGGAACATGCATGGAAGGAAACATCCAGTGGCCTACCCCAAGAGGTCTAGGGTGGTGGGTAGAGAACTGACAATCTAACTTCTCAGATTCGTCGGCTCCGTCCATCTCCCCTTCATCACTTGACAGTCGGCTGGCAAGGTCACCTCCAACTGGGGGCAGAGAGGGTTCTGGAGTGTAGCCACTATGATTTGAAGATGTGGTGCTGCTTATGCTGTTTGCAGATGATGGTCTAAGGGCAAGAGAGAACAAACAGAATAAACTTTCCTGAGGTATCAAGACCCACGCTGTTTAACAGAGCCCAGAAGGTAGCCCAAGTAGCTTTTCCAGGTCAGTGGCAATTTGCACAGGGAAACATTCAGGCTGAGAGAGTTAGCAGCAACCAGCTCTATACAGATCTGGTGGAGCTAAGGCTCTGCCCTGTTTCAATCTGGGCATCAGGGAAAACACGAACAGTGAATGCAGAATGTAAAATGCAGTGACAGAGTCTTCTATGAGTTGTTATAACTATTCAACCCCTTACATGTTAATCAGTCATGTAGTTGCTTCTCTTTGAAAGTGGAACTTGACAGGAAGATCAACCAGATAAACAAGTTCAAACCAATTGATAAAATATCAACAATGATGAAGGCCATCCCTACAGACACCTTTGTTTTTTTGCTACTGAACTATGGCTTTATGAGATTATTGTAGTGACACGAAAAAAGATTCTGTTCAAATGAAGGGGCCACAAATCCCTTACCTCACAGCCAGGCCAGTTTCTTAATATCAAGCCACATGTAGTTTAATTGTATCTTCTATGGATGAATGTTTAATTTTTTAAAAGGTGAGGCTTTTAAAATTTTTATTTATTTATTTTTAGATAGAGGGGAATAGAGGAAGAAAGAGAGGGTAAGAAACATTAATGCCTCTCCTATGCCCCCTACAGGGGACTTGGTCCACAACCCAGGCATGTGCCCTGACTGGGAATTGAACAAGTGACCTTTCGGTTCAGAAGTAGGTGCTCAATCTACTGAAACACACCAGCCAGGGTGAATGTTTTATTTTTTGACAAGGAATTAGACCCTCCCATTGGCACTGTTGGCTCATAGTAGGTATTAAAATGTGTTTCTCAATGAAGGAATAAATGAATTCCAGGTGTATAAATAACCCAAGAGTTCTCATTTCAATTATGGCTAAGATTATAGAGAAGCAATGTTATAGTATGAAGTAGAACATGCTTTCTAAGCAGTAAATGGCAAAACAAGGTAAAAACAAAAGCCAAACAAACATATCTACATCAGTAGAAGAGTTAGAAGAAAAAGAGTCAAAGTTAGTTGTCAGCTGTTTTTACTGCTTCTTAGGCAGCTGTTCAGGGAAACAGATAGGGAGGAAAAGAAGTTTTGGAGAAAAAAAACCAAGATCCTTAAAAAAAATTGTTTTTCTGTACTCTTCTTTGAAAGCTGCCCCTTAAAGTCACGTGAAGCAGCACTGTTGATCTGTCTCCCTTCTCCTTCATTTCCACTCTGGATTCTTTGTTGCTATAGAATCTTTCCTGGTGTGAAATACCTGAGTTCATGGCCTAGCTGGTGTGGCTCAGTGGATTAAGTGCCAGCCTATGAACCAAAGGGTCGCCGTTTCAACTCCCAAACAGGGCACGTGCCTGGGCTGCAGACCAGGTCCCTAACAAGGGGCATCTGAGAGACAACTGTACACTGATGTTTCTCTCCCTTCCTTCCCCTCTCTAAAATAAATAAACAAAATCTTAAAAAAAAAAAAAAAGAAATAGCTGAGTTCAAAGCAGCTCCTGAAAGCACAGTCCTTTAAAAACAAAGTCATGGAGGTGGAAACAACCTAAGAGTCCCTCAATAGACAAATGGATAAACAAAATATGGTATATCCATACAAAATATTAATTAAGTCTTTAAAAAATGATGAAATTTTGCTAAACGTGGATGAACCATGAAGACATTATGCTAAGGGAAATAAGCCAAACACAAAGGACAAACATTGTATGATTCCACTTACAGAACTACCTAGAATAGTCAAGTCCATAGAGACAGAAAGTAGAGCAGTAGTCACCAGGCAGTGGGGGAGGGGGAATGGGAAGTTTGTGTTCAATGAGTACAGAGAGGTTCAGAATGGGATGATGAAGAGTTCTGGAGACGGTGGTGGCAGTTGCACCACAATGTGAGTATGCTCAATGCTACTAAACTGTACACTTAGAAACGGTTAACATGATAAATTTTGTTATGTATATTTTACCACAAAAAATACCACCCCCCCAAAAAAAAACCCTCAACAAAACTACAGGCAGTTTTTCAGTGTTATTAAAAGAACTCCATTAGTATGACAGTTTATTATTGACTATTACCTTCCCATATTTATAAAAACAAAGATGCCATTCACTCTGCATGTTAAGTCTACAGTCCAGAGACCACACCTCCCCAGGTGCATTTCCAGATACCTACTCCCCTGGATTAGAAGGGGTAAGTACACTATTGCCTGTTAACAGCTGAAGACCCAAATGGTAAAACAATTTTGATGAAATGTATAAAGAAAACAGCATCCATAATCCTACCACTGAAGATCAAGTATATTACCAGTTTGATTTATATCCTTCCAGACTTCTTTACAGTGGGTACCCTGGCATTTTTAAACAAGAACTGGATGGACCACACTGTACATACTACTTTGAGACATTAAGAAAAACCCTAGTGATATTGTAAAAATCTCTCCATGTATAGAACTATGCCATCTTTTAAAATATTCCCCCATATTCCAAAATATGGATACATCTCAATTTACTCAACTAGTCTATGGATGAACATTTAAATTGTTTACAAACTTTCTAGTAGGCTCTTTTTGAAGCCTTTTCCAACATGATAGGACCCCCTGCCTTGCAGGAGATAAAAGTTAGCTGGATTTTGTTAAGTGTGATAATAGTGTCATGATTACATAGAAAATTATCTTTACTTTTAAAAGATGCATCTGGAAATCTTTACAAGTAGAATGCCATGAGATCTGTAGTTCACTCCAAAATATATCATCAAAAATATAGATAAAGTAAATGTAATTGCAAAACCTGAATATTACAATTCTTCCAGCTAGGTATATGCGGTGTTCATTATATTATACTCTTTCCTTTTCTGTGTATGGGTTAAAATTTAATAAGAAGTAGAAAAAGAAAATGAAAAGAAAGTAAGCAAGGAGTACAGGAACTTTTTTGTAAGAAAGTTGTGGAAGAACTTCTTGTTAAGTGGGCTGATAGATTGAACACTTATCTCCTCTCCCAAAATCCTTCTAAAATCAGAGTAAGGGGATAAAAAAAGGCATTAGCCGCAAAGGACAAAAAGGTCAGCAGAAATATGATGATAGTTATGGTGATGAATTCACAGCCTCCACTGAACCCCCAAACCATAATGAAATCTCATTCACCTTGCTAATGATTGGTTTAGAAAAGGACATGAGAAATAAAAGAATGTATTCTTTGGGGAGGGCTTTTGCAAAGATTTTTTTCACCTTTAAAAAGAGATACAAGAAAAAAGTGGTTTCCACCTTCACTAGATCTTGTTTTATCTGGATGTGCCTGAAAGTGCTACAACCATCTTGCTATAGATTATGAAGACTGAAGAGTATGGAATGAAAAAAGGGCAGAGAAGCAGAGCCAATTTCTGATCTCTGGGGACAGATGCCCTTTCGCCTCCAGACTTCCTGTCTCATGTGATTACAAATTTGCTAATTATTTCAGCACTTATTAAGACTAGGTTTTCTGCAAATAAACAAACGGGGCTTCATAAAGCTAAAAAGATTTGCAAAGCCAAGTAAGGAAACTATCAGTGAAATGAAAAGGCAAGCTACCGAAAGGGAGAACGTATTTGCCAATGATGCATATGATAATGGGCTAATATAAAAAATTCGTACAACTCAACATTAAAACAAACAAACAATCCAATTAAAAAATGAGCAGAGAACCTAAATAATCATTTTTCCAAAGAAGACAGATGGCTAATAAACATATGAAAAGATGCTCAATGTGACTAATCATCAGAGAAATGCAAAATAAAACCAGAATGAGATATCACTTCACACTTGTCAGAATGGCTATCATCAATAATCCAAAAAACAACAAGTGCTGGTGAGGACATGGAGCAAAGGGAACCCTTTAGCACTGTTGGTGGGAATGCAGATTGGTACAACCACTGTGGAAAGCAATGTGGAGTTCCTCAAAAAATTACAAGGGAACTGCCTTATGACCCAGAGATTCCACTTCTGGGTGTATAATTCAAGAATCCCAAAACACTAATTTGAAAGAATATATGCACCCTTATGTTCATTGCAGCATTATTTCAATAGCTTAGCTATGGAAGCAACCCAAGGGCCCATCAATAGACAAGGAGATGAAAAAGTTGTGGTGTATATATACAATGGAATATTAGCCATAAAAAAGAATGAAATCTTACCATTTGTGACAGTAGGGATGGACCTAGAGGGTGTTATGCTAAGTAAAATAAGTCAGACAGAGAAAGACAAATACCATATGATTTCACTTATATGTGGAATCTCAAGAGTAGAATAAATGAACAAAACAGAAACAGACTCATAGATACAGAGATTTAGACTTATGGTGAGAGGAGGGGGGTTGGGGGACTAAGTGAAAAAGGTGAAGGGATTAAAAAGTACAAATTGGTAGTCACAAAATAGTCACAGGAATGTAATGTACAGCACAGGTAATATAGTCAATGATATTGTAATAACTATGTACAGTGCCAGGTGAGTATTTAAAATATTGGGGGGGGCACTTGGTAAAGCATTTGATTTTCTAACCACTATGCTGTATACCTGAAATGAATACAAAATAATATTGAATGTAAACTGAGATTGAAAAAAAATGACCAGGTTTTCTGCTACTTGCACCTGAAGAATCCCAACTGAGGTAAGTGTGAAGAAGAGATTTAACATATTTTTAGAAGACAGAATATGGCTGTAGAATGTTAATTAATGGGAAAGGAGGTGACCTACCATAGAACCTCTGAGGAGGGCACCAGGAGCTACCCAGAGCTGCAAAAGTCATGGGGGATGTAACAGCTAAACACAGTGGAAGAATTTCAAGTCTTAATACATGGTAGTCATCAACACTACATCAAACAGCCAGGAGACTCACTATCTACCAGGACCACCCTCTCTCTCCAATCAGCTCTCCAACAAGAGAACAAAGGCTTATTTTTTAGAGAAACTGAACTGGAGAGCCTGGAGACCAGGCTCAGCAGAGATCAGGAGTGAGGGACAAGGCTGGAAACAGTGACTGTGGGCTATCCCTAGTCAGATCCTTAGTTTGTACTCTCAGAATGTCATGTCACTGGGCAGGATTCTTCCCTTGAGAAACTGAATGACTCCAGAGGAAGACCCCCCAGATCTTGCCTATGGGACTCCTCCAACAAAGGCTGATTGGTGACCTGATGAACTTTTATTTTTATTGTCCCACACACGGCCTTCCAATCAGCCTGTTAGAGCCTCTCTTCTAAATATGAATGGTTAGGGATCACCAAAAAATTCTTGGAACATCTCCACCATGAGACTGTTCAAACAAACATGAGATGTGTGCACAAAACAAACTTGGAGGAAATTAAGATAAGGAAGGAAGGAGGAAAAACTAAAAAAAAACCTATCTTCAAAGATATTAGAAGGGGCTTCCGGCCAAGATGGAGGCATAGGCAGACGCACTGTGTCTCTTCTCACAACCAAATTAAGGACAACAAAGATTTAGAAACAAGAAAACAACCAGATCTCAGAAAATCAAACTGTTTGGAAGTCCAACAACGATTCATCCAGACCGGTAAGAGGGGCGGAGTCGCGGCAGGAAAAAGCAGAGGCGCTGACCGGGCATGCAGGCAGCAGCAGCTGGCAGCCCCCAGGTGCACAGGCGGTGGCTAGCAGACCCCGGACACGGGGCAGCAACTGTGCAGAACCAGTGAGGCCGCACAAGGCGGCTGGCTGACCGGGTGGTCCCACATTCACGTGCGGATAATCCAGGCAAAGGGGAAGCGGTGAAAGGAACTGGAATCTGAGAGAGAGTAAAGCAACCGCCATTATCTCCTC